>JADMNL010000022.1:210370000-210390000 GCA_016271365.2 Neoceratodus forsteri | reverse complement strand
GAGCAATCTGAGACAGGGGTCCCTTCACCCCTCAGTCTCACCTCCTTAATCCTTACTACAGATGCATCCCTCTTGGGGTGGGGAGCTCACACGGCGTATCTCACCACCCAGGGATTGTGGTCCCCATAGGAATCTCTGCTCCACATCAATCTGTTGGAGCTCAGAGCAGTTTTTCTAGCACTTCAAGTTTTTCCACATCTGTTCAGAACAAAGTCGTATAGGTCAGAACAGACAACACCACTACAATGTGGTACATCAGCAGCAAGGAGGCACCTGGTTCACGGCCTTGTGCAATCAAGCAATGAAGTTGTGGTCTCTGGCTTATTCCCTGAACACCTCTCTTACGGCAGTTCACCTCCAGGCAAGGACAATGTCCTGGCAGATGCTCTCAGCAGGATTTCCCAGGGCCATCACTAATGGTCACTGGATCCCCTAGTACTGGAGGTAGTATTTGCCAGATGGGGCACCCTACAGATAGATCTTTTTGCAGCCCCAGACAATCACCAACTTCCTTTTGCTGCAGGCCCCAGTGTTGGGCCTCAGTCCCTCTGGATGCCTTCCTTCTCAGTTGGGAAGGGAAGTTTCTATGCTTTCCCCCCTTCCCTCTTCTGTTCAAGGTCCTAGTCAAAATCAGATCTCAACCCTGCAAGATGATCCTGATTGCTCCAGATTGGGCCAGACAGCCCTGGTACCCACTCCTTATGTCCTTAGCAGTCCACCTTCCCCTGTGTCTTCCCAGGAATCACAGCCTGTTAACCTGTGCCCAGGGGAGAGTTTGGTACCCGAACCTCAAATCTCTCAATCTCAAGGCCTGGCTCTTGGAGTTAGTTTGCTGACCTACACCTCTTCCAAGGTGTATTGGATATCTTGAAGGCTTCTAGGAAGCCTTCCACCAGGGCTACTTATAATTCCAAATGGAAGAGATTTTCCATATGGTGCTCTGGCAGGCATATTTCCCCAGAATCTGCTGACTTACCCACAGTCCTGGATTATATGGTGCATTTGAATGCTTTGGGGCTGAGATTAGCTACCCTAAAAGTGCACCTGACAGCCGTGTCTGCTTTCTTATCAGCAGGTAAACCCTCTCTCTTCGGCTCATCCTGTATTCTCCAGTTTTCAAGGGTTGCTTCACCAACCCCCATTCAGGGAACCTGCCCTGCCTGGGATCTTAATATTTGCATTGCTCAGGTTATGCAACCTCTTTGAGCCCTTGTCTTCAGCAGAGCTTAAGTACTTGACTTGAAAAACTGTGTTTTTGTAGCCATCACTCTGCCAGGCGCATAAGTGAATTACAAGCATTGTCAGTGGAGCCTGATTTTATCTCCTTTCAGAGATAAGGTGGTCCTCAGGACTAACAGAAAGTTCCTGCCTAAGGTGGTTTCAGACTTCCACCTAATCAATCTATGTCTCTTCCTGTGTACTTCACTGACTATTCCTCCTCTGCAAGAGGAGATTGCACAGTTTAGATGTCAAAGAGCCATTAGTTACTACATAGAACGTACTGAGGGTTACAGGTTTGACTCCTCTAACTGTTCCTCACTTCACGGTGAGGTTGGTAAAGGAAACCTGCCACTAAAAGATCCATTGCCAGGTGGATTGTCTCTTGTATCCATCTTGCTATGAAAAACTGGTAAGGTTCCTCCTCAGGCCTGAGGGCTCACTCTACCAGAGGTACAGCTGCGCCTCTGGCTGCTGCCAGGGACATCCCTATCTTAGAGATATGTCAAGCAGCTACCTGGAAAACAGTTCACACTTTTACCAAGCATTACTCCCTGGACATCCAGGCTAGGAGTGATGCCTGCTTGAGCACAGCTGTGCTTCAGAGCCTATTTCCTAAGTAGGTTCTGTCCTCCTCCATGGAGGTACTGCTGTGTAGTCTGCATATAAAAATATAGCAAGATTTCATGCTTGAAGAAAAATTACTCACCTTAGTAATGTTGTTTCTTCTAATGGAGTCTTGCTATATTATGACCCCCGCCTGCCCCTCTCAGAACCTCTACTTTTGGGATGTGGGTGGGCAGTGCAGTGTTGGCACTTAGTAGATGCCCACCTTATTTTTCACCCATCCTTTTTGGGGTGTTTGGGTGTTATGTTTTTAATTTTTTGGATCCCCTGACTTGAGTCCTTGTTTTGGGACCAGAAAAAATGTGTTCTTATATTTAGTAGCCAGTTGGCTAGTGTAGGTTTACGGCTTCCACACAGAACCTTAGTGAGTTTTGATCGTAAAGATCTGACAGTTTGAGTTTGAAGAACAGACAGAGTTTTCAACCGAGCTCGCGCTCAAGGTTCCATGCCTGGCATGGAAAGTTGACACTCTCACCTCCGGAGCAGTTCGAAGGTTGGGACTCACTGCATATGTCATAATATAGCAAGACTCCATTAGAAGAAACAACATTACTAAGGTGAGTAATTTTTTCATCTGTATTACATTAAACCCTATGGGATACCACTATTAACATAATTAACACAGCATTAGGAAGCTAGCCAAACTAACATACTAAAAAGCCAGCAGAATAGGCCAAATGGTCTGTCTTGTCTGCTCAAAAGCCAGCAACCTAATGGCTGCCCGCCTCGCGCCCCCCCCCCAGTCCCCAAGAGTGTCTTCTCTAGATTCAGCTAATTAACAAGCTGCAAAAGAACCTGGAAAAATGATACATACATAAAACCCTCCCAAACTCCTACCTGCACTCACTACACACAGTTCTCTCTCCTTGCTGCAAGAGACCTTCAGGTGCCATAACATGATCGCAAATGGAATCTCCATAACAATAACCATCTTAATGTATTCACAAACTATGGTTAAGGGTGGAACACTCAGAACGATACCAAACCTGGGGTAATTAGGGCAGTAACGCCACAAGCCCTTCGTGTGTGTGTGTGTGTATATATATAGATATAGATATATATGTGTATATTAATATAATATTGGGGACCAGGGCTGCTCTTCAGACAAGGGAGGGGGCATGCTGGTGTTGGAAAAGGATGGGGTTTCAGAATGAAAGGATGGACGCATCCCCTTGCATTAATACTTTAGAAGAAACCCTGGTATACTGTTCAACACGATTTTTTTTTTTTTTTAATATAGGAGGTAAAAGAAAATTGTAGAGGGGAGAAGAGTGGTGGTGAAACGGGGAGGAGAAGGGATGCTCAAATCACCAGCTATTGTGATGGATGGAATGCAGAGAAAGATGATGCCCCAATGGCGAGATGCCAGACCATTTGTCAGCAGAAGGTTCTGAAGGGTTCATATTTGGCTGTTTTCTGTTCTGTGGTTTGTACTATGGCTTGATAGGCTGCTTCAGGAGATTGTGTAATTCTGGGTACTTGGTGAATTTCCTGTGCTGGGGGAGGGGGAGACCTGGACACCAGAGGTGCTAGAGTTCTATGTTAGGGAGCGCCGTCTCCCACTCGAAACCATATGAAGAGCAATAAGTTACAAGTCTGTACTTGGAATGTCTGGGGATTCTCCACCCCAGTAAAGAGGAAAAAAAATACTGAATATTTTGAAACAAAAAGGGTCCACGTTGCTGTACTACAAGAAACGCACCTTGCAGTGCAGGAGCACCATAACTTAATCCGGGAATGGAAGTGCCAGTGTTTTTTCTTTTTACAGTGCCATGTGGGTCACACAGAAGTGGAGTGACCACCTCTTAATACACAATGCCCTACTGGCCAAACCAGTTCAGACTGTGGAAGATGTGACAGAGAACAGGCATGTCTTTGTGAAGTCATGCAGTTTGGGATACCATGATGCTGGGTAATATATTTGCCCCAGCAGTATGTGATCCTCAATTGTTTGAGAATATGCTCTCTCTTTTCTTGTCTGAAAACTTTACATATCTTATTTGAGTAGGCAAGCCGGTGTCCAGCAACTGCCTCTCTCTCCTTGCTGTGATCCCGCTGTGCTATCCCTTGGCGTCTGCAAGCTGTGTTCTCTCTCTCCCCCCCCCCCAGTGAGGAGAACTGTCCCTATGATGCACTGTCCTCCCTCCCCATCCAGCCCTGATCTACCTGTGTCTGTTCCTGAACCCATGTCAGTGGCATAGCTGTCAGTGGCACTACTGCAGCGCTGACGGACTGGCCTTACATTCATTTTTAACCAACAATGTGAACACCTCTCTTAGGTCAAACTAAACTTCCTCCCTCCTTGTGCTTGTCGCAGGGCTCCTGAACCACTGGGATCTTACCTCCCAGGCTTCCGTAGAGGCAGAAAGTACTTTTTTTGAATGGTGGTAAAATGACCCTCAAGTTTACTAGACTGGTGAGGGGATGAGGAGACATGAGTGTCAGAACTGAAATGACTAAGTCACAAGCAGGTTCAGTGCTTACACAGACACCACAAATTTGTGAAGAATTTGCCTGATGCTGCAGGGAGCTCTACTCTTCTGACTGGAAAGAGCAGGCAGAGGAAATGCATGAATTCCTAGACAGGGTCAGTTTCCCTGGTTGCATGAGGAGGAGTTACCAGCGGTGTAGGCAGACATACTCACTGTACATAGTTTTTCTTGTACCTGTTCCAAGCCATATGCCTTTTAGTTTATTTACAAAAGTTTCACCAGCAAAGGCATACTGAGCTACAGTAGCTTGTTTCCAGATGTGTCCTGGGGAAGAGGGGAAAGGAGATGCATTTTTGCATATTTGAATATGAGATCCAACTAAACTCTGCACAGAGCTACGCCAGTACATACAAATAAATTTAAAGTGAAGCCAGACAGATATAGCCTATGTACATGCAGCATTAGTACACGTGTGTGTGTGTGTGTGTGTGTGTGTATATATATATATATATATATATTATATATATATATATATATATATACACACACACACACACACACACACACACACACACACATACACAAAGAACCTCTCATGGCAAGCACTGAGGCAGTGGTTACCCCAAAGGGCATTTGGCTGGGAAGCCAATTTTCAAAGAAATACAAAATCACACATGCCCCCACAATGCAAAGCATCATGGGCTACATATGCAAATCACCACAGAATATTATGCTGGTTCAACTTTAAGCAGAAATGCATGGTTATATATATATATATATATATATATATATATATATATATCCCAGTATACAGGATCTGTTAGCTGAATCCTCCTTCTCCTTCAAACCGATTCTGTTGAAACAAGTGGAGGATCTAATCTCGCAGATGGATATAAAAAAAAGTGCAGGTGCTGACTCCCTTGACCCCTACTTTCTAAAGATTGCAATGCATGCACTTGCAGTTCCTTTAACACACCTTTTTAACTTGTCCTTTAAAATCTGGTTCTATTCCTGCAACTTGGAAAACAGCCCAAGTTTTCCCTCTACTGAAATCGGGGACCTTAACAACTCTAGGCCAATCTCTATCCTTCCAGTACTATCTAAGCTGCTAGAAAAACTGGTAAGCATCCAATTAAGAGATTACCTTGAAGAATCTAATCTTTAAATCCAGCACAATCTGGGTTTGGTCTAACATAGTACTATTTCTGCACTGGCTAAAGTTACAAACGATTGCAAACCGAACTGGATAAAAAGAATAGTGTTTGTGCTGTATTCCTTGATCTAAGCAAGGCATTTGATACGGTGGACCATGAGCTGCTACTCTCATCCTTGCACTCCATAGGCTTGGATCCATCCTCCCTTGCATGGTTCAGGTGTTACCTAACAGGAAGAACACAGCACGTGAAAGCTGAAGGAGACCTATCTCCACTAAAACCACTTCTAAGAGGAGTTCCACAAGGATCTATCCTGGGCCCTATCCTTTTCGCCATTTATATTAACAATATTGATTCGAATCTTACCAAAGCCACTGTACACTTGTTCTAGATGACACATTTTATATGTCATAACCCATCGCCTGCTACAGCTTGTGAAGTTCTACAAACAGAATTCTCTATACTACAACATCAATTATTGGAAAAAGCTTCTTTTAAATGCAAAGAAAACAAAAGCAATGTTTTCTCCACCCAAAGCCATACAAATCCTCATTACTAAACAACCTCCCCAGCTATCCACTATCCTTGGTGAAAGCCTTGATTATGTAGAAAATTCAAGTATTTGGGGTGTGGATAGATAGCAAACTTGACTACACAGTTCATATTGAAGAACTTTTAAAAAGCTTCAGCAGAGACTTGGTCTATTTTTAGAATAAGGCACTTTCTAAACAGAGATTCCAAAATGAGGTTGGTCCAGGCCACATTTCTCTCAGTAATTGACTATGCAGACTTCCTCTATAGTCACTGCCCTATCTCCTACCTATGCAAATTGGATACACTATACCACAGAGCTCTGAGGTTCATAACAGACCTACCATTTAACACTCACCATTGCTCTCTGTATGCAGCAGTCGGTTGGACATCTCTACATCTCAGAAGAAACAGAAATGCTGCAGTGTGGACATACAGAATTTTGACTAAGATGCTTCCAAACTATATATTAGACTGCTCGCACAGGCCACAGCTGGCACGCACGCCCTAAGAAGCTACAATTTCATTATGCTCAAAGTGCCTAAAGTCAACACCGGCATGGGAGATCTGCTATCAGCTATAATCTAGCTATATCATGGAACACGATTCAAAAGTCCTTGAAGCTGATCAACGGTATCCTTAGCATCCTTCAAGCATCTATACCTAAGTCTCTTCCCTGAAAATGCAATTGCTTCATAAGTTCTAGTTTATTCGCAGTTCTTTCCTTCCCTCTCAGGCTGCCATCATATCATGGCAATTCACTTCCTAGAATTCATCTCCACAGATACCTCACCCCTGGCTATAATCTTCTCCCATTAACTCCAGGCTCCTACCTTAGCCCTTATCACTGCCTTTCACCTCCCAGTTCTAGCACCAGCCCTGCTCTAGTCATGCGCACCCCTTCCTACCATGTCACTTGTCTCAGTCTATGACCACCTCTTTCAGTCATCCAATCACTATTTCTCTTTGTCCACATTGACTTCCCTTGGATCTTTGGAATCTTGGGTATATCATGTTGAATGTATGCCATGTTTACTGCCAATGTTGATATGTATATACTGGTTTACCTGGAGTGCATCTCATATGTTCCTACCATATCCTGTTATGATTAAACAATTTCTGTTCTTGATTTCTGTATATAAGTGTTTTAATTATTCATGTACATATACCAACTATTGAACCTTGATTACTGTATATAAGTATATACGTGTTTTAAATCTTCCTATACATGTACCAATTATTGAACCTTGACCTTATCAGGTCCATCTTGCAAGTGAGCTGTGCTCAATGATGTTAGCCTGAATAAATAAATAAATAAATAAAGATTTGATATATATATATATATAATATATAGCTTTGAACCTTAATAACTTTGGAGCCGTTCGGTGGATTTGCATGAAATCTGGCATGCATAATCTCTAGGGGTAGGTCTCTTGACTTGCAAAATTTTGTGGGAATCGGAGTGATTTCTGAGATATAAAGTGTTGAAAACACAGAAAAATCAGTTTTTTTTTTGTTGTTTTTTTTCAATTTCTTTGTCATCCTGGATCTCAGAAAGGGCTTTAGGTTTTGGTCTGAAATTTTCAGGATAGGAAGCCTTTGGATCACAGATGTGCCTTTTGAAGGTTTGGTGAAAAAAAATATTAATCCACTCAAAAGCTGACATTTTTTAATTTTCCCATTGTTTCCCATCGTAAAATTTATGTCGGGCAAGAAAAATATATTTTTCGCCCAGTAGAAGTACTGGCCGAAAAATACCAGCTTATGTTCACAAAGAATGCTGGTATTTTTCACACAGTTCACAGTCCTTCTGTTGACTGAGATGTGTTGTGTCGCTATCTTGTTTTGCCGCTTAGAGAGGATGTTGAAGTATCCAACATTTAAAAAAAAAAAAAAATAAAAATCAGAAGACAGCTGAAGAGAACCATTTCAGGTATATTCTGAAGGGTTTTCTTTCTTTTTAAGCTGGCCTCAAACAAGTTTTCATGTCGAGTGCCAGCTTATACAGAGAACGGGTTGTAGTCCATTCTCTGTATCAGAAGACTGGTATTTTCTTGACTTCTGCAGCTTGCAACTGGAACTCATGTGACTGCTTTGTTCGCACAATAGAGTGTTATTGGGGTGTGCGAAATGCATTTATTGTTTAAACCTGTAAAAAAAAAAAAAAAAAAAAAAAAAAAACAAAGTCCCCGAGGTCTTTTTCTTTGATGCAGAGTCCTGCATTGAAATATGTACAAATTTCGATTCAGGATCCTGCATTGAAGTACTGTAATGAGCCGCACCATGCTTTCCTATACAAAAGCATTATGCAGTACATTACAGTAGTTCGATGGAGGATCCTGCATCGAGATGTGCACACACTTAAATGCAGGATCCTGCATCAATCTAGTCTGCCCGTCCTGTTCTCCGACATGGGGATGCCTAATCCCTGTGTCGATCTGTATCCCCCCCCCAGTATTGCGGCACACTGGGAGCCCACCCCAGTTTGCCAGTATATTACTGTTTTGCAAGTTCAGCCTTTCAGACACCGGGATGCCCACTCCTGGTGTCAGATGACCCCCCTTCAGCCCACTCTTATTGCCGATGTAGGTGCCCAGTCCCTCTGTCGGCATGATGATCTCCCCCTCCCAGACTTATGTTGCACAGTGGGAGCCAACCCCAGTATGCCCAGTACCCCTAATAAAACCTGTGGAGGGGAAGAAAACGGTCCTGATGATTTTTAATTTTTTTTAAACACCTGTAATAAAGGAGACCATCCCTTGTAGTTTCCCCAGTCCCCCATCCCCACCCTCTCTCTGTGCACCCACCTCCCTGCGCCCCCCACCCATACTTACTGTCCGGAGGCCAGGATCGGCGATTTTTCTGTGGACTGGGAACACTTCTGCACTCTTCAAAGTCCAACTGCGAACTGAAGAAATCAAGGTAAGCTGTATAATTGGAAACAATTGGGGGGGGTTCAACTTAGCTTGATATTTTGGCCAGTTCTAGGACTTTTGGCCCTAGGTTTTAAACATGGGGTTCCTGGGGCCCCTCCTCATGAACATGTTACTGTCGTTATTTGGTCCTGAAAGGTGATTTCACTTTCGCTGCACGGAATCACCTTTTGGAACTGATTCACAAAATGACACTGCCATTTTTAATGAGGCGGGGTCCCAAAAAGCCCATGTTGCAATTTTGATGAAAAAATTCCCCAAAGTGACTGTTACGAGCGTGCGTTGCACAGTTTCTACACACGCTCATAACTTCTCCAATTTTTAATATTTTCATTCCAAATTTTCAACATCGGCATTTTTAACACCTCCTTGTGAACAGTACAGCTATCATTTTTCACATACTGCCCAAAATGTGTTTTCACACCTGTGGCGCTAAATAGCACGGTCGCTATGCGAAATCAGCTTTTGGAACAGATTAACAAAATTATAGTGTCTCTGTTCGTGAGGGCAGCACCCATAAAGCCCATGTTAAACATTTGGTGAAAAAATGACCAAAAATGACTGCATTACGTGCATTGCACACTTTATACACACGCTTGTATAACTTCGCCAGTTTTTCAAATTTTCACTTCAGATTTTCAACATTGCCATTTTTTTTTACACCACCTTATGAACAGAACAGATGTCATTTTGCACATCCTGTCTGGAATGTGATTTCACACTTGTGGCGCAGAATGGCGTGGTCGCTGTGTGAAATCAACTTTTGGGATGGATTAACAAAATCACAGTTGCACTGTTCATGAGGGGAGGTCTCATAATGCTGATGTTGAAAACTTTGGTGGAAAAAATCGAAATCTCAGTGTGTTACGAAAGTGTGCAGCTATGAAGTCAGCACGTCAGAATTTTGCTAGTGTTTCCTATTTTCACACTGTTGTACTATCTGGATGGAGGGAGGGGGAGCACAAGGTCCGAAGGACCCTTGTTCCCACCATGAATGTGGACAGTGTTGTACGCTCTAAATGGGAGGGATTGGAGCGCAGGGTCCAAAGGACCCTGTGCTCCCTCCGTGACATATGTGCACTATTGTACTATCCGGATCGTAGGATGGACTGTGCGCTCCCACCGTGAGTTATGGACAGTGTTGTACTATCTCGATGGAGGGATGGAACCCTGCGCTCCCACCGTAAATTGAGGATACAGTTATACTATCTGAAAAAGAAGGGAAATTCTTTGCAAACAACTTCATGAAAGCATCAGTTAGGGTGGATACCACAGCGACAAAAGCAGGGAATGAGACTTTGGGGCGCCCCCCATCCCCACACATTAACAGATGCTGGGGTGTGCCATGGGGTTGTCGGACCCAGCTCACACTCCATTCTCCTATACAGTGGCATATCGGCTTTTTTTACACATGGAATGGAGTGAGTTGGACCGGACGACCCCATGTCACACCCCGTCAGTTGGTGTGTGGGGGAACCCTAACGCCTCATTTCCCTGCTTTTGTTGCTGTGGAATCCACCCTAACTGATGCATTAACAGTGTTTTGCAGAGAATGTATATACATATATGTGTCTCCCCTTATCAATCAGGTTTCAGAAAATCTCATTCCACCACCACCGCCTTACTACGAGTCACCGACTCCATATTTTCCGCCATGGACGCAGGGCACACAACTACTGCCATTTTTATTGACCTAGCCAAAGCCTTTGATTCAGTCTCCCACCCTCTATTGTTAGGCAAATTGCGCTCCTTCGGCCTTGGAAATCAGGCCATAAACTGGTTCCACTCCTACCTCCAAAACAGGATGCAGCAAGTACAAATCGGGGACACCCTCTCAAACCCCCGACCCATCCTCGTGGGCGTCCCCCAAGGCTCCATCCTTGGTCCTATCCTTTTCTCCCTTTTTATAAACGACCTCCCCTCAGCCTGTCTCACCTCCAGCATGCACCTATACGCTGATGACACCATAATCTATGCCTCAGGCCCCTCCCATGGCAGCGTTCACCCCAACCTCCAAAGTGATTTCAACCGAGTACAAACCTGGCTCCAGAAAAATCAGCTAAAACTAAATGCAAAAAAAACAGTCTCCATGGTCTTCGGCTCAAGACAAAAACTCGCCTCCCTGCCTGCCCCCCTCCCAGTCTGCACTCTGGAAGAAATACCCTCGAAACCGTACCCACGTTTAAAGTACCTGGGTGTCTGGCTGGACTCAAACCTAAATTTCTCCACCACATCGGACGCCATCTGCACCAAACTCCGGCCCAAACTTGCCATCCTCTACCGCCACAAACCTGCCTCCCCTCTCTACTGGGAGTGAACTCATACGAAAACCATCCTACCAGTACTGGACTACGCGGACGTCATTTATGGCACAGCCCCTTCCTCCTCCCTTGCGAAGCTTGATGTCCTGCTAAACTCCTTCATCCGCTTCGCCACTGCCTCCCCCCCACTCACTCATCACTGCAAACTACTCTCAACTCTATCACTGATGCCACTCTCACATAGGCGGAAAACACACAGCGCCTCGCTTATAGCGAAATATTGGCTCAGCTCCTTTCCCCTCTACCTCTCCTCTTGCCTCTCTCAAGCCAACCCCTCTGGCTACTCACTTCGCCACAGACATGCTTGTACCTTCCACCTCTCACGTCCCCTCTCAGCCTCCGAGCAAGCTGCCTTTTCCTACCGACTCCCACTCCTATGGAACAACCTCCCTCCCAAACTCCACCTGGCCCCCTCCCTGTCCGTCTTCAAACAGCTTCTCAGGCTCCTCCCTCCCACTCCCTGCCTCAGCTGTGCACCCTATTCCCCCCCAGCCGGACCTAGTGAAACCCCAAGTTCCTGAGAAGTCCTCTGCAGTAAATAAACACATTTATACTCATATCTGACAGTCTAGGGAATTTTATGGTCTAGAGATGAAATATATAAATTATTTCCACTCTTATGCTCTTCAAAAGTGTAACCATACCACAAACCTCCATGTATTTACAATACTGTACCATTTTTATTGCAAATTATTATTTCTGTATATCTATATTTCTTCTATATCTATGTCTCCCTGATGTACGATGCACCCGGGTCACATCTGGAAACGAGCCTCGGCTCAGCGTGCCTTTCCCGGTAAACAATTTTAAATAAATAAAAAATAAATAAAATAAGTGTGTGTGTGTGTGTGTGTGTGTGTGTTCATTGCAAAAAAAAAAACTCCATTAATGCATCAGTTAGGGTTAATAGTACAGCGACAAAAGTTTGGAAATGTGCTATTAGGGTTCAGAACCCTAGCTCCACATCTCTCTCCCCCCCCACACACACACGCCAGCAGGGGAAGGGCCAGGGTAGCACAACCAGTCAGAGCCAGCCAGCATCAGGTAACAGAAGTAATGTACAACTCTCTAAATGTATTGCAAGACACATCCTTCATCATGGGTCACCAACTGTATGAGTTGTGCCGCCATCATAGTGCCTTGGGGGTAGAAACGCATGTTGGGCAACCATGGGTGATGCCCCATAGTAAGCATTTTTGTGTTACAAACAGCAATAACAAGATTAAAGCAAATGCCTATATTTCAATAGTGAAGAAGCGATGCAGGGTTTTAAATAATTGATTAGCAGTTTTTTCTTGGGACAATGCTAACTGTACAGAAAGTATTTATATAGGTTTTCTAGAAGTGTTATGTTTGTTAAACTGAATGAGGCAAGTGCTATGCATTTTCACAATGTTTTAGCACTTTTATAAGCAAAACGCTAATCAGTTTTTGGAGTTAAATAAATCCCTGTGATGTAACACACAGTATGTTACCCAGAGATAGTTTCTTGGAACTTAGTTAGTGTAAGTCTACCAACAGTCATTGTATGTTTGCATTTATTTTCTGATAGCGAGTCAGTCCTAATAACAAATGGTAGTAATAATAAAAGTAATTATTTGTAGTATAGTTTACAAGGAACATATGACAGCAACAGTTGTAACATCCCAAAGCTAACAGTAACATGCTGCTAATGAGTATTTCCAGGTAACACAGCAGTATAACATGTGATGGTGCTAGTTTCATACCTGAGCAGTATCTTAAAAGTAGTATGTGTCATCTCTATCTTTCTTGCTACCACATCCCCATGTGGTAGCCTTCAGCAACCCAGTTGTTGAATAGTGACACATAAGTCAGTATTTTGAAAATGTGTACAGACTAAGTCTCATTATATGAAGAAGATATGCCAGCAATAATGCCATCATACTGTGCTGGCAGTATAGAGTCGATCATACTATATTTGGTTTTTCATTACATAGTGTTATATGAAATAAGTACAGTGTTGCGATTATTGTGTTTTATAGATGTGACGGAGTGGTATAGTGTCTTACAATCTTGCACGTGTCCTGTGTGTGTGTGTATGGGGGGGGATGTGGAGTTAAGGTTTGAACCCTAACGGCCCATTTCCAAACTTTTGTCGCTGTAATATTAACCCTAACTGATATATTAACTGAGTTTTTTTGCAATGAATTTCCATTCTTTTTGAAATCTAGATTTAGTATTTGCTGTATCGGTCCTTGTAAGAACAGATCCTGAAACAAATTATTTGATACATTTTAATGGACCAACATAGATGTAACAATAAGAACAAAGTGCTCTAGCTTTCGGACCAACAAGTCCTTCATCAGAAGCGTAATGACAGTTATTTAGAAAAAAAATACTTTTAACACCCAGATTATGCAGAAAAAAAAAACTGAAAAAATCCCTGTTGGTTTAAAATACTCATTTAAAAAAACAGAATATGATGTCAGAGAAGCTTAACAGAAGCTTAAAAGTACCATGTCACCTTCAGCCCGGAGAGTCTCCGGGTCAGAGGTGCTTAGTGCAGAAGACACACAAAGAGCTCTACTACATATAAATTAAATAGAGAATAATGGATGGGGAAGGGTTTGATATGAGAATTTAATGCACACCCAAGTTGTGGGATGCTACATAAACCCCGAGGGTGAAGCCCGAGGGGTTTATCAAAGCATCCCACAACGAGGGTGTGCATTAAATTCTCATATGAAACACCCTCCCCATCTTTTATTTTTTATAATAACAGACCAGCAATTTTTCTCCAGCAGCTTGTGAGACTGTTTGGCCCCGCCCACATACAGAATGTTGGCCAATAAGGCAGCAGCATAGTTTGACTGGCATGGCTCATGAATGTCATAACAACCAGCTGGTTGTTATGGAAAATATCAACCTGGTCAGTACATTGAGAGAAACTGCTGACCAGTTATTATATAGAGAATAATGTATATGTAGAGAGTTGATATGGAGTTTTTTTACACACCCAAGTTGTGTGATAATATGTAAACCTCGAGAGCGAAGCTTGAGAGGTTTTAATATTATCACACAACGAGGGTGTGCAAAAAAAAACAATTTCTACCCATACATATGTTTTATTTTATATAATAACTGGTACTAAAAAAAATTTCTTACAATTTCCACTACGAGGAGACCCGAGGCCAAAATGCTCCTACTTCCTTACTAGTAGGCACGCCCTCATGCTGACATCACATAACGTACTAGTGTAGTGGTGTGCCTACCAGTAAGGAAGTAGAAGCGTTTTGGTCACAGGTCTCCACGGTGATTTTTACGAGTGCTCTTAAAATAGCTGAAATAAATGCTGCACAAATACAGATCTAAACTGGAGGGTAAGCTACGAATCGGGGAAGGGATGCGTTTTAAGTGCAAACCTGCTCTGATCATTTAAAATTATTACGCTCTCATTTGGATCTGTAAGTTACCTATTATTTTGAATCTGTTTACTCTGGAATGCGAGTGCTGCAGGCTTCATGGCGCGAGGCTGTAAAAGTCGTATCAACCCAACCTGCAGGTTGATACGACTTTTTACAGTACTTGAAAACGGGTTGATAACAAGGATTACCAGTTATTATATAGAGGATAATGTATGGGCATCGGTGGTTAACCACACTATGCTAGGTGCCAGTGGTTACCTTAGGCAACCTTTAGTTAACCTCGAGCGCCTCTCGAGAGGTCAAACTAAAATTGCCAAATCAACCACTAGACACTAGCATAGTGGATGATCACCCATGCCCATACATTGTCTTTATAGTGTATGGGCATCGCATTTTGGCACATTTTGTAGCTGCGTCTTTGCACGGCGAATAAATGGGGATTTCACGTAAACCTCAAATGGATTTGACGAACGATGAGACGTAGGCCGTAATGAGCTGTGCGACAGTTCGGTAACTGACAGTTGCTCAGAGAATGGACAAACAGAGTCCGAGAGAGATGCCTCACCTACGGGGGAGCCGACGTGAGTTACTCTAATTACTTGAACTGTCCAACGGTCACACGCTTTTGACAGGGCGCGGGCTGCCGTGCTGCCTTGGAGATGACAATGCCTGTAGGTTCCAATTTGTTATGCCATCGATGTGACGTTACATCGATGGGTTAACAACACAGCAACGTCACATCGATGGTATAACAACACTAGCAAAAGATGATTTTCTGCCATTAACAGCGTTCTACCATACATTATATTAGCATATAAGATAACTACTTGAGCAGATGGCTGTTAAATCAAATTGAGTGTCACAATGTGTATAACAATACAGTTACTGAAAAACAACCCCCACCCGGATTAAAGACATACTAAAATTGTTTTAGGACTACAAGAAGCATCTATGTATATATAACAGACAAAGCATAACCAGTAAAGCTTTCTTAAAAACATCAGTAGTTACACACTGTATGATGTGTAAAACTTAGCTGGACCCATTACCGAGCCATACTCTCCAGCTAGATATTATGCCCCTTAAACTTCAAAAGCCTCTAGTGTAGTAACAGGACTTTATACATGATAATATAAATATACATTGACAGTATAAGTGTCAAACAAAAAACTGTTGTCAAGGACCACCAAGGAATTAAGACTATGCAGCCTGATATGTACTGATGTTAGTAAAGTCTCCGTGTGTAATATAACAACTTGATGTACCGAAAATGTCTGAGGAATCTGAATGAGAAATAAAAATGTAATTCTTTCCTCCCCTCCACACACAACACACCCCACACCCCCATAACGTTAGGGTGGAGATAACTAGTTTGAGGAGATATACACACAGACACACATGTGCTGCGATGTGAGCCTCACACACACACACACACACACACACACACACACACTCACTCCCCTAATGCACCATCATTGATATCCATCACTGCAATTGTTACACAAAGGAATTCAACTTGTCATGAAATCCCAAGTAAAAGGGTCATGTTTCCCAATATCTACAGTGTAAACATGTGGCACTATTTAACCTCACTCCTATCTGTGCAGTAATGTCTCCAAGGATTCTGGCTAGAACCACAATGAAATAAAACTTCCACTCTCCCCAGGGTAAGGTAACTAGAAGTAAATATAAAGTGTGTGTGTAAGGCAAGAGTTCTAACATGCCTACATGTCCACAAATCACTACAATATTAGTCTAATGTAACTAGATCTGTCCAGGACCCCCATGCACATGAGTTCTCTCACCCCAATATGTTCAGAGTTAAAAAAATGTGACTGTCTATGGTAACACTACTGTATGTACAGTAACAGGCTAGAGAATCTGAATATACTAACATACTAAAATGCCAGCAGAATAGGCCTAACGGTCTTTCGTGTCTGCTCGTTTGGTCAGTCCCCAACCTGGGTGCTGACCTTACTGTCCCCCTCGCCTTCTCTGGCTTCTCCCTTCCCAGTTCCGGATATTCTTGCTGCATTGGATTTTGCTTCCAGAACCCTTCCCCTGTACCTGTCCCACCCCCTCTTGAACCCCTCCACTGTCTCTGCCTCCACCAGCCCCCTAGGCAGTGCATTCCATGGCTCCACCACCCTCTCAGTGAAGTAGCACCTCCTCCTTTCTCCCCTGAATCTTCCCCCCTCCAGCTTCCAGCCATGCCCTCTGGTGGCCCCTTCCTCCTTCCTTCGAAGCACCCCAACTGTTCCTCCCCTATTTACCCTCTTCATGTACCTAAAGACCTCTATCATGTCCTCCCGGTCCCTTCTCTCTTCCAATGTGTACATATTTAGCTCTTCGAGCCTCTCCTCATAGGTCCTGTCCCCCAAGACCCAAATCATTTTGGTTGCCCTCCTCTGGACCCTCTCCAGGAGGTTAATGTCCTGCTTTAAGTGTGGCCTCCAAAACTGCACGCAGTACTCAAGGTGCGGCCTCACCAAGCAGTTATACAGAGGGGAGTATCACTTCCCTCCTTCTGGAGGTGATCCCCCCTAGTGATGCATCCCAGCATCCTGTTGGCCTTGGAATATGGCGCAATAGAATCGGCTCCCACTCTCAGGTGAAAGTAAATAGTAAGAAGGAATTAATATTCATTGTGTGTGTACGTAAGAGTAATAACACACTGTGACTCCATGTATCTAAATAGAAGCCTCCTTCAATGTGACAGCAAGCCCCACACCTGCTATGTTCACGCACCTCCCAAAACACACACACGCCCCAACACACACATGCTGAAGTCCTATAATATGTCAGTCCGAAGAAGTCTGTGGATGTTAAATCCTGTAATGTCCCATGAAACCCAACTCTATGTTCATCCCATCTGCTACCATATTGAGATATAAAATAAGTGTACTCTCAAAAGCTTATCTCTGTTGTGTGCTTTTGAGATTTCCTTTTAAGACCATTATTGACATGAATCGGCCTGGTGGCGCTTAGGGTTGAGGCGCTGGACGCCACATCGGCAACCCGGGTTCAGGAACGAGCCTGGTTCACTGGGGGTTGGCAGGGGGGAGAGAGAGGATGGAGCATCTGGAGGACTGTTCTCTTTCGGGGAGAGATCAGGGATCGCCCAGCACTGCAGTGGCCCCCGGTGGAAACTGGAGGCACAGCAACGCACTGGGCCAGAGTAGTGGGGACGCAGAGCCGCGTGGACGTCCCTGGCGTCATTGCATGTTCGGCTTTCCAGGGTGGGAGGGGATAGAGGGCGTAACTAAAGAAACTACTCTTCTCCCGATAGGTGACGGCTCCTCACGGTGCCGGCTGCCAGACTCCCAACACCGGGTCCCCTTTCCGCTCCTTCGGTTTCTCGGTGGCTCAAGCCGAGCAATCTAGATTGTAAGATAGAGTGCCGGAGTGGATGACGGCCCTGTCCCAAGGGGTTCAGGGTTGGGGGGGGCTTACGGGGTGTAGGTTACCAAGGGGCAGTAACCATATCACGGTGGGTGTAGAGCAGACCGGTGAGTCGAGGTAGCCTGAGAGAGTTCGGGTGTAAGGTGCAAAAACAGAGTTTAAAAAAAAAAAAAAAACATTACTGACATATCTGAAATTGAGTGGGTAGGCTGAGAGAAGTGTTGCCCCACTGGTTTTTCAGTCTTCTTCGTTTTAATAGTATGTCTGTGCAAGTTCATCCTAGTGTGGAGCTGTTGGCTTGTCTGTCCAACATAACCTGTTGTGGACATCTCTTGCGCTGAATGAAATAAACATGTTTTCCTTCTTTTTGATACGGGCACCGAAATGCACTGAAAAGGCACCCTTGGAACATGTTTTTGCCAATATCTCTAACTGTAACAAGTAGGAAAAAAAATCCACTGCAGGTGTCATCTGTGATTTCCAAACTTGTTTCTGCAGGTTAGTTCCCCTAAAGGCAAACTAAGCTGCCAGTAGCAAACTCTGTATCTCGCTTAGTTTTCAAGATACGGGCACCTAAAGGCTTATTGGATACTGCAGTGCTATCCTATGGGGAAATTTCTCAACTTTGGAATGCTTTAACTTTGGCCCCCTTGAATGTTTTAGCACCAGACCACCAAAAGGCACATCTGTGGGACCAGGGCTTGCCACCCTGCAAATTTCAGCCCAAAAGACCCAACTGTTTTGTTGCAGGACGATGGCAAAGATTTGCAGTTTTTTTTTAATACTTTTCGCAAATCATGAAAGTTTAAAAGTAGCACAAAACGTTTGCATTTGCAAAAATATTTCAGACGTTTCTTTCATTATTTTCGAAAGTATTTTTTCCCCAATGTTTAAAAAGGCATTTCTGGGGGGTTTTACCCCCCAAAAAAGATGGGGCTGGCGTCCTCAGCACCCGACTATGTAAACCAAACAGTCATTGTTTTCCTAGAGGGGTCCCAAATTTAAATGCCAGGCATTTTTTCTCTCACTGAAAACAAGATGGCCAAATCACGGAACTAAAAGGGCCATTTGCGAAACTTTAGTGATGCACATATATTTTCCCCCCATTGACTATAATTGGAAATTTGTTTTTTGAATAACCTTTGAATGGTTTAATATTTTCACACCAAATCTTCAAAAGGCACATCGGTGACCCAGCCTGCATCTTCCCTGAAGATTTCTGACCAGACAGACAACTCGTGTGGGCTGTGGGCGTGAGCAAAGAAGTGCACAAAAAGTCAATTTGTTTGCGTTTTCTAGCATTCTGTAGCTCCGCAACCATGCATCCAACCATAACGCAACTTGCCAGATCCAGAGATCTATGGTAGCAGACGTATGCAAAATTTCAGGCAAATCCGTTGTATGGTGGCAAAGTTATAAAGGTGGAAAATTTGAGGTTTAACATTAAAGTTCTTCCTAAACCCTACCTATACTGGCGGTACTGCGCCAATATAATTATATTTATGCAGCAGAAGTCAGGATAAAAACCTGGTGCATAAAGGCATTTAAGACATTGTACAGATAAATGACCATGACATAATCACTATGAGTCTAGCTACAAGTTATCCACATTGTGATTACGTTATCACTCATTTATCCACACAGTGACTACGTCACTACCCTCCCCCGCCGCCTGCCAACAGTACCTTCTCCCACTGTACCACAAAACAAAACTGCACAGCTTGTTACCCCCACACCACTCCCAGAATGCAAGAAGCCAACAAATTCCTGTACACTTATTCTTTTTTCCTCTACAGCGGGCATTTTTACTCCCCAATACATCTTATAAAACCACCTCTGACACGAACAACTGCCCCCATGCCTCACTCCGACTTCAGCGCTGTCTGTTTCCCTCAACACACATGTTACATCCTTCAAACTGACCCAGCCAGCCGCACACCAACAGCACTTAATTCACCACTTTAAAACTTTCCAAACATTTCTCTCTCCATTTCCT
>JADMNL010000022.1:204570000-204735000 GCA_016271365.2 Neoceratodus forsteri | reverse complement strand
TGCAGCACATACCCTGTAGGTTGCATACTGACCTGGAGTGGTACCTCCACCTCCTATAATTTATTTATTTTATTTATTTATTTAGTGATTCAGAGAAGACCTTTATGCTAAAGTCTTTTACAAAGGTTCCACATCATAGATTGCAAAACAAAGAACAATAGGAAGAAAGTACATTATAATTAACGATATATAATTTACAGAATAACTCAAAACATAGGTACAAGTTAAAATAACAAGAAAAATACTTTATGAGGGTGGGGGGGATAAGCAGCCACAGAGTGCCTTGTCAGTAGTTCATAGGGATGGGGATAACTTGCAGTGGGGTGAAGAAAGGAGGTACGAGAGAGAGATAGGTAATGGAGGTGAAGGGTGGGGGATGAAGGGCGATAAGGTATAGGAATAAATGGTTGGGTGAGGGGACGCTGAGTGGAGAAGACATGCTAAAGTAAATTGTGGGTGTGAGGGGGCATGGTCAGGCAGCCTGCATTAGTAGTGACTGTTAGGGAAACCTCATGGGACTGTGAGTTTGGGGAGGGGGTGATGGGTGCCGAAGGAACATGATGCAGACTGATTGCTGAGGCAAGTCATCAGAAGGGACAGAGGGAGGGGGTACCTGAGGCCTGTCTGGTGCTTGCTGGGGGGCAGAGAGAGCAGGTGTGGCTGGACACAGGGGCAGGTGCACTTACAGAGTGTTATTTGGTGCTGTTTGAGGTCAGTTTTGAATTGTGCTAGACAATTGGTGGCCAAGAGGTGCCCAGGGAGTTTATTCATCCACAGAGGGGCCCGGTAGACAAATGCACATTGCCCAAGTGAGGAGCAACGGAAGGGGATAGCCAAGACACCTCTAGTCTTCCCTCTGGTGATCTGTAATGAATTGGCTGCCTTGATCAAATTACCTACACAATGTGGTGTTTTACCCAATAGAGCCTTCTTCCTTAGGATGCAAGTCTGGAATTTGACCCTGTTTCATAATGACAGCCAATTTGCACATTCGTACAGAGTACAGGTGTGAGTGCCATGCTCAGCATCCAGGGTGATCCTGCAAGCTTTGTTGAGTGCAGTCTGAACCCTCTTGAGTGCTGTATCCATTGCCACCCCATAGACCACTAGTCCATAGTCAATAGTAGATATAATAGAACTGTGGACTGAGAGGTGGAGGGGCCCCCCGTAGAGAGGTGTTGCCTGTGCCTGTACAGACGCCAATCTTGGTATTAACTGTCTTGACCAAAGAGTCAATATGGTGCGCAAATGTGAGGGTATCATCTATTATGACCCCCATATACTTGAACAAGTGAACTTGTTCCAGCGGCTCACTGCATGAGTTGGAGATGATTAGAGGGGGTGGTGCTTATTTTTGTTGTGGGGGCTGGACATAAGCATGGCCTTGGTCTTCTTGTAGTTTAGTACCAACTTATGACTACAGAACCAGTCCTCGAGTTTGGAGAAGAAGTTCTGCAGCTCAGATTGTAGGGCAGCCTGAGATGTGCTGCTGCTCAGGAGCACAGCATCATCTATATATAGTATGAGTTTGGTGTTGCAGGCTGTGGGAAGGTAATTTAAGAAGAGGCTGAAAAGTAGGGGGCCCAGTATTGATCCCTGGGGTACCCCCTAATGATACCTCTCTTGCGCTGAATACTGTTTTCCCAATTTTGACACATTGATTTCTCCGTAACAGGTAATCTTGGAACCAGCAAAGGGCATTGGGCGCCACACCCATGTTTTGCAGTTGGGTCAGTAACAAGGGGTGGATGACTGTATCAAAGGCTTTGGTGAGGTCAATAAAGACAGACCCCACCAGTTTGCCTTCATCCAGGACCTTGTGTGCATAGTTTGTGTAGTCCAGCAGGGCAGTGCTGCTACTGTGATTTTGTCTGAAGCCATGCTGGTTGGGGCATACTAGATTATACTTATTGAGGTAGTCAATGAGTTGACCCGCCACAATCTTTCCAGTGCCTTGAACAGGGGGGGGAGAGGATCAAGATGGGTCTGTAGTTGGCTACCAGAGACTTGTTGCCTCCTTTATGCACTGGTGTAACTAGGGCCTGCTTCCAAACCACTGGGAATTGGGCCAGGGACTTATTGTACAGCATGGCACTTGGTACTATAAGAATATCCAAGGTGAGGGATAGAAGTTTCATGTCTATCCCGTCACTGCCCAGTCTGGTCTTACCTAGTATCTTCTTGACCATAGTAAGGGCCTCCTTCACCATCACCCTTTTAAAGTAGAAGGTCAGGTGAGAACACTCAGTAGATACGTCATTAGAGTGGTTCAAATCAGGTTGAAAACAGGCAGGTGGTAGCACTGGGGTAAGATCGGTAAAGGCCTTATTGAAGGCTTCTGCAGTACTTAGATGGTCTGTAGTAGGGTGTTACTGATACTGAGCAGCTGAGGGTGCTTCTTGTCCTCCTTTCCAAGGATGCTTTTGATGTTATCCCAGAATCTTTTCCCATCATCCCTAGAATTGCAAAGCAGGGCCTTATGATAGTTGGCTTTGGCGAGACGGATTAGCTTGGTGCAGTGGTTCCTGGCTGTTCTGTAGCACTGGTAGTCATGCTTGCTACCTGTGTTTCTGGCCTTCTCCTAGAGAATGTCCCTTTCTTTCAGGTGGGAGAGGAGCTCCCCATCAATCCAGCCATTTGCCTACCCCCAAATTTTTCTTTTGGTGAGCGGGGCATAGATGTCACAGATGGAGCTAAAGCCCTTATTGAAGTAACTGAGGGCTTGATCAAGGGTAGGCACTAGGTCGATAGGAGTCCAGTCATGCAGGGCAAGGGCTGATTTGAGGGCTCCAAGTTTACCCTTCCTCAAGACCCTGCTTTCAATGAGGATGAGTGGGCTTTTGGTAAATTTATTAGACCACAGGAAGGTGATTGGGGAGTGGTCACTTAGTGTGTCTGGGAGAACCTTGATCTCAGAAATCCGGGATGGTGAGCTTGCTAGGATCCAGTCGTGGAGTTTACTGTTTCCTGACTTATAGTTCTGCCTGGTGGGGCAGGTGATAAGTTGTGTCAGGTTGGAGGTGGCTATCAGATCCCTGAAAGGGGCAGCCTCCTTTCCATCTCAGTTTATGTTAAAGTCCCGATGACCATTGTCCCTTTGGAAGGGTGCTGATAACATCCATAATTGTGAAAGCCTGCTGTGGCTTTCTTGGGGGGAGTAGATTGTCGCAAGAATGAGAGTTTTGCCATTCTGACCGACCTGTGCCATTATCAATATTATCTCATGGACCTCAGCCTCCCTGGTTCCAGGGAGGACGGTGCACTGCAGACAGTCCCTGGCATAGATGAGGCATCCCCCACCTCTCTTGCCTAGTCTATCAATCCTGTATGCTTGGAAACCTTTGAGGGCAACTTCGCTATCGCTAATCCTACTTGTCAACCAAGTCTCCGCGAAAAAGGATGTCAGTGGTATGAGGGCCATTCATGCCTGAAGTTGATCAAATTTTGCAGTTAAATTGCAGATGTTCAGTAGAGGTATTTTAGGCCTTTAACCTTAAGAACACAGGGCCCATTGAGTGAGTGAGCCTGGGTTCGAGTAGAATATTGCCAGAGGGCAGAAGCATAAGATGACCTTTCTGGAGAAAGGTTAATGCTAATTGGCTCGTACCCCCCTGCCAGGTCCATGGTCTTGTGTCTTCAGGTGACATCTGGGTACCCTTTCCAGGCATGATACTCACTGCATTGAGTGATTCTGGTTTGCCTGTACCACCATTGCTTAACAGTGTAAACTCATACTGGACCCATAGCTCCTCATACCCAATGGTCCCGGCGCTGTCCATGGAGACAAAGGTGTTCTGTGCACTCTCCTACAATACCATTAACTCATTCCAGAGGGTGGTGGGGATGTCAAGGGATGTCAGCCAGTCATCAGTGTCCACAGCACCAGTGCAGGTCACCGGCCTGTGCTGCACCATATACATAACCATATAATCTTCCCAACAACTCACAGACATAAAGGCTATTAAACAGGCATTGTATGCCATGCATGGCTTGCCAAATGTACTGAGGGTGATAGGCACCACTGATGTGGTAATTATGGCACCAATGGTGGATGAGGAGGTACAGAAACAGGAAAGGGTACCTGATAATAACTGCCAGGTAGTGCACAACACAGTGGGTATCATCACTAATGTGTGTGCAAGTACCCCAGCTTATGCCACAACATATACCTCTTCAATGGGTCCAGACTGTGTGCTCTGTTCACTGCACCCAGGGTGAAGGGATGGTGAAAAGCCTGCAGCATTTATGACAGCCATACCACTGTCTTGCCACAGATCCTTACAGTGTCTGTTTTATACCCTCTGCATAGATGATAGCAAATACCCACTATGGCCGTACCTGATGATGCCATATCTGGAACCACACCACACTGCAGAGGAAGCATTCAATACTGCCCACAAGAGGACACATGTCATCATTGAAGGAACTATACAGATGATGAAGATGAGATTCCGGTGCCTGGATCAAACAGGTGGCACAATGCTGCTTACCCTGGGAAGAGCATACAAGGTGTTTACAGCCAAACACCATGCTCCACCACAATATTGTCATGCACCCATGTGTGCCCAGGACAGAAAGAGAACTGTCTCACGGGTGATGGCAGATAAGGACCACTTTGCCCACCTAATCTGCCCATTTCCCTACCTACTGTAGTACTGCAGACCCTACTTGATCTCTGACTGCTTTCCCACCTTCCTCTACCACTTAGGTTTCCTTTGCCTATCCCATGCCTTCTTGAATCCCATCACAGTTTTTTCCCCACCACTTCTGCTGGGAGGTTGTTCCAGGCATCCACCACTCTTTCTGTGATAAAATATTTCCTTACATCTTCCTGAGTCTACCTCTACAGCTTTGTAGCATGACACTAGGTTCTTGGAGTATATTTTGCACTGAAAAAGGCTTCCTTCTTGTACTTACTTATATCCTTGTTGCATTTGAAAGTCTCTATCATATCACCTCTCTCTCTCTCTCTCCATTCCTCTAAGGTATACATAGTGAGGCCCTTCAGTCTCTCTTCATAGGGCTTTTGATGCAGACCCTGTAATATTTTAGTTGCTCTACTTTGGACTGCCTCAACTCAATGTCTTTCCTGTGATGTGGTCTCCAGAATGGGACACAATACACAATGAGGCCTTACCAGTGATTTATACAGCGGTATCACCACCTCCCTCTTTCTGCTGGTGATACCCCTCCTTATGCACCCTAGCATCCCACTGGCTCTCCCAACTGCCTTGTCACACTGGTTGGCCACTTTTAGGTCATCAGATATGATTACCCCCAAGTCTATTTCCTGTTTAGTGGTCACCAATACCTCTACCCTCATTCTATACTCTGCCCCCATGTTTCTGCACCCCCAGTGCATAATTTTGCACTTCTTTGCATTGAAATTTAGTTGCCACACTCTTGACCACTCCTCAAGCTTTCTTAGAAAATGGGCTTTTTATTTCCTGGGCTCTGACTGGCTGGTACCCCTTCCAGATGAATACATTAACTTTCAATAGACACCCAGGAAATAAAAAGTTCCAACCTGCCATGCCTCACTGAAAACCTGGTATCCCTGTGCCATTTAGAATTTCAAAACTCAATAGCCACCATTTTTTTACCACTTGCTAAGCAAGATGAAAGATCAAGTCAGACCCACAACACATGCACGGCACAACCCTGACCACAACTGTACTGGCATGTTTATTTTTTTGAGAACTCTGTTTATTCACTCTCTACAGCTGGGGTACCTACCCCTTCAGCCAGTTACAGAGTCACTCAACTGATCCCCTTGGTGCCAGCCTCCATCATAACGGGAGAACCGAGAGAGGAGACCACATCACCCTGGAGCCCCCACTCCAGCCATCGGACTTTGTTTGGCACCTGAACCAGGTCATCTGTCAGTGGCTTCATGCTGCTGCAGGAAGGGAGATTGTGTGCTGTTGTTTCCCAGGGTGTGGATGTGCAATGATGTCCAGCGAGCAGCGTTCCATGATCCTGTGCATGCTCACAGGTCGTCCACCACTCCTTAACCCAAGTACTAGCGTGCTGATCACTGCTTCCCCAGTCTCCACTGGGAGCAGCAAGTGCAGCTAGTTAAGCCCCTAACCTTCCCCAGGAGATGAGAGCAGTCCTCCAGATGCTCAAGCCTCCCCTTCCCCTGCCGACCCCCTATGACCCGAGTCCATTCCCAAACCCGGGTTGCTGGCATGACACGAGGTGTGGCATCCAATGCCTCGACCCTCAGCACCACGGGGATGGCTTATAATGCAATTTTTAAAGAAAAAAAAATAACTTCTTATTATAGTGCCAGTACACAGCTACTGCTCGTAAAACACATACTGCAGTTTAAGCCTCCCACTGTATATGTCCGTTCCCCCCAGTCCCATCACTGATCCTCAACCTATTTTCCCCAGTCAATGAAAAAAACTCTGCAATGTACCTGCTTTTTGCAGGCTTCATTTTCATTTTCCTCCCACCTCGGTCGACTCTCCATCGTGCAAAATCTATGGACCTTCCATCTGTACTGGCTGCTCCACAGTGTGGCTGCCCATTCACCACTATTGCTCCTCTGCCCGATTCCCCAATGCATTCACTGCTTAAATTGTAGCTCTCCTCAACAACACGGCTCAAAATGGAACATAAACTGAATGATGAAGCACTGAAATGTATCTATATAGCAGCCTTAGGTTTTTCCTCCCAGCTTGCCTGGACTGCCACCACTGTGCCTTAGCAAGATTCCTCGATGAATGAATAAATGAATCACTGAATGAATGTATAAATTAAAATGAATGAATGAATTAATGAATATTTAAAAAAAAAGGTAAAACAAGAGGACTGTTACCGGTGTGTGTGTGTGTGTGTGTGTGTGTGTGTGTGTGTGTGTGTGTGTGTGTGTGTGCATGTGTGTGTAACCAGGTTGTGGTGTTAAGGATTTTTGTTTTTGTTATTTAGTGCCCAGGTGCCTCCATTTTTATAACCCAATACCTGGTAAGCCTGGGTTCGAGGAGAAAATATTCATTCAGCATCAAGGCTAGGTTTGTACTTCTGGACAGGGGCACCCAAGTAACTCTGGACACAGGAAGCAAGAACAGTGAATGTCCATATCAGGAGTGGGATTCTAAAGTGGGGCTTTTATTCACTTACACACAGGAATACAAAGCAGGATGGACCCCACGGGCTACAACTCACTGGTGGTACAGAACTATAGAGGTCAGAACACATATTCTTCATCATCACAACAACTTTTCCCTCAGGTTCTGAACACACTGGGCTCTCAGCTCGAACTGGTACTCTCTCCATCCTGGATTCCTGGCAAGGCCCTCGGCCAGCACTGGTACACACTTTCCATGTGGCATGGACATTTCTGCTGGTGGCTCCTCTACCAACCATAAGCACTTCCAAGCTCTAAGGGAAAACACACATATCCTAATCCCACATCTGGGTACTTTCTGTGAACACTGGCCAAGTGCCTGGGAGAAAGCTATAGGTGCCCAAAGTGAATCCATGGAGGTAAATCTGGATTCTCCAGATGAAGGGTCTCCCACCTTTTGTCCCCAAATTCATATCCGGCCATTCGTTTGAGTCAACACCTTTCCTTATGAACCTCTCTGTTTGTAGACTGCTATCTCGAAAATGTATATCACATTTAACAATCTACAGTCTCTGGTACCTGGTGTCCTGACTTGTAACGTTCTTTAAGTGGCTATGTCCATCCCGTAAACCCCACTGATTAGATGCATTTCAAGCCATACACAAACTTAAGTACTGTACTTGGCTGTCTTTTCCTGACACACAGTAGCAGATACTTAACACAACAGTCTCAGTGAAACATAGGCTCTCTGGCAGAGCAGACTCACCCTGGTTCTGCAGGTGCCCACAGGCTTCTCTCATGAAAACAAAACATACTTCTCGTGCCTCAGCACAAATCTTCTCTAGGCAGCTTCTCTTCCTCCAGCAGGGCCAGGGAATTGCCCTGGAGAGCTGGTCTTGTTCCCTCTATCCATCTCAGGGATGGGGCACTGGAACAACTGGGGGACGGTCTCAACCACTTCAAAAGTACTCTTCTGTGTCCTTCTCTAGGGCAAGAACATACACCCTCTTCGGAGGTAGCTCTGAACAGAGCTGAGGGCTATGAGGGACTGCCAACTGCAGTGCACCTCCTCACTCCACTGAGTCTCCCACTAGACTGACTTGAAAACCCTGTTAGGAGGTCTAAACCTCCCTTTCAGGTTCTTGATGATATTGGGAATGCAAGAAATCACAGACACATTGCATAAGAGTAATAAACAAGTTTATTACTACCAAAGGGATAAATCACAGTTGACCTAAGCAGTTCTTACCAATACAAACCGGAAGCCAGTGTTAAGTGTTCCTTATACCTTGAGGTTTCTCTGTGTCTCTTGGGGTCTCTCTTGAGGTCTCCGAGGTATAAGACTAGTATATTACATTATATACCTATGATAATTACTATGGTTACTGTAAGATAGAAACATTTCTAGTTACAGAGATGAGCCCTATTAGCTAAATTAGAAGTGGCTCCACGGTCCAAGATAACATTATACAATTCTGTATAGTCATCAGTTTATGAACAAAAGAGTTCTTATACAGAGTCTTACATAACTCAGTGTAGTAGTACAAATCACCAAAAGGTGGCAATGCCAACTTACATATTATAATTATTCCAAGGACACAGATGCCTTGGCATCTTACAAGTAAGAAATACACAGAAAATACATAGAAGAATATATGTATTAGCAAGCAAAGTGTATTACAACAATATGCATTCATATCCTGACATCTACTCTCGTACGGTAGATGCCCTTATCCATATGTGTTAGTATAGCATATATTTAAGTGCTAGCTGTCTATGGTGTACCTCTGAGGGTACCAATTAGGGTGCAGGGTAATATTCTCCCCCTTGTTGCCTGCAAGGGCAACACAGGCACAGCTAGGGAAAGGCCAGGAAGCATGTTAATCCTTTATACAGTTTCAGCTGGTTCGCATGTAACCATTTGTCATTTACAAACCCAACGCGCGTGCTTTGTAAAGGAACTCGAGCTGCTCATGATGTTGGTGCAGTGTGCGCCGTAGGCAGCAGAGCATAATAATCAAAATAAAGATTAAAATGTTTGTATAATAACAAAACCTTTAAAAGTAATCTCTAACCAGGTGTTAGTCAATGCATCATTCATGTCACCATCATTGATCAATGAGAGGATAGATTAATTGGCCTTGGTCATATTATTGCTGATGTGGATGAGGTGTGTGTCTTTCCTGTCTAAAAGTGATTTTAATGTAAGTGTGAGTGGGTCTATGTGTACATTAAAATATGGTAAGTATTCAGACAGTGTGAGCAGATAATCGGGGTTACCATCAATGATGTCGGCATCCAGGAGGGGTGCGGGTGTTATGGCGGTATGTCCAATGACAGTCTTCTGGTGGGGAACAAAACAGAAATTTGGGGTAATCAATAACACATGTAACAGATCCATAAGTATAGGTTTTGAAATTTGTTACCACTCAGTATTCTCCATCAGAATTATACTGAGAGCAAACAGTAGGGAGTCTCCACTTTTGCAACTGGACAGGGCAGGTGTAGGCCGTCTTCAAAATCCGTGTTGACAGGCGATGAACCTCCTCACGATTTGATTGGTAGAGCTTATCCGGAGCCAGAGTTGAATCCAGGAGTCAGTGCCATTCATCGTGATGTCGTCATCCATGGTGAAAGTCCAATCAATGCTATCTGGAGAATAACCACAAACAGGTTGAATAACATCAAATACATCACATCGGCACAAGTAAATGTATTGCTTCTTTGCACAGCAGTCCATGTGTGGAGCCACCCAGGCGTCCAGGAAAGGACGGTAAACCAGTAGAGGTGGTAGATCCAGGTGTTCTCTGTAGATGTCTTCATCCAAATGCCCAATGGAATGCACCAGTGCAAGCTTGTCGAACAAAGCTGTAGTGGGATCAAAAAGTGGTAAAGAGACTGTAAGGGAAACAAACATGGTATCTGTTATGAAACATTTCTTATCAGCAAAGCAAGGACCAGTATTAGGGTGTCTGATCACAAACCCCAAATTCCTAGCTGTAGAAAGAGGAATGGTTAAAGCTTGTTGCATACACATAGCAATACAGCTAGGGATTTTACATCGTGGACAATACCATTTGGAAATGCGTCTGTCATGTATGATATCAGGGATTCTTCCAGATTCTAGATCACGGAAGAGATTGTTGATGGAAGTGATAATGTATGAGCCATAGGCAGAGCAAAGGATTTCTCTAGCAATGTATTGTTTATCTGCTTCTTTATTGTTTTGTTGTATGAGTGCGTTGATCTTATCTCGTGAATCAGTGAATGATTTAGCAATGTTGTGCATGTTGTATACAGTGTATCTTTCTTCCTGACTAAGGCCATCCATGCCATGCAATAATGGGGGTAGTATATTGTTAACCAAACCAGTGGAGAACTTGGCAGAATTAGTTTTGACAGCAGCAATGTCTGCTTTATTCCAAATAGACATAGCTGTACCAAAAAGGCCTGTGACAGTACCTGTTGCACCTGTTACATCAGAACTGTCAACGTCACGTGTCTTACATTTACGAATGTGATCATCAGGGAGGGTTTCTCCTGAAGTTGCCTCTATGTTCAGTCGAATGGACCTGGCAATTGGGTCTTGAGTATGAATCTCAAAAGCAGCTAAACTATCAAGCAATAATGAACTATAAAACACTGATGTGTTAGTATTGTGACACATACCAAAGTCTTTCATATTCCAGTAAGTAAGATTAAACAAAACAGGTATATGCATAAACTGTAAGTTATTAATCAAAGAACCTGGGAGGGCAGTGGCAGTTAGACCACTACGGGGACCGGGAGTATGCTTTGGACATTCCAAAAGCTGTTTATCAGTGGGTGGTAACACAGAGAGGTACATGGCAGCAGAAGCCATGTGGTGTATAGCACAAAACTTTCGAGCAGAATCTCTAGACAAAGAATTACAGTATGAAGGATCAATTAATGCAGTATTGTTGTACAAACCAGAATGTCTTGATGCAGTTTATAACAAGGACAGAGAACCATTTGGGGATAATTTAGCATTGGGCCAACCCTGGAAAGTTCCTTTGGAGAGTTTGGCCACAGGGAGAATTTGTCCTTGCGATTTGGTTTGCCACTCAATTTGTAGGGTAGTTTTATCAGGAGCAACAACCGAGGCAGTGAGGTATGCATCAGAACCTTCCTGGACAGTGATCAGACTATCTGTTATATTGATGGATACTCCCTCTGGAGGAGGTGTTGGAGGATCGAGGTGTCGTAGGAGGTTCAGTACCGTGCCTTGGATGCAGGGGATAACTCCTGAGATGAGGAGATAATGGAACAAGATAGCCATCTTGTTAGTGTATCTGTAAAGGAAGATCAAAGATTAGTATGTTAGTACTATTCTGCCCAATGGGGTGAGGAAAAGTAGTTAATCCTTTATACAGTTTCAGCTGGTTCGCATGTAACCATTTGTCAGTCAACTTGTTGTTATGCAGGAGTCTAACTTGATAGACTGCTGGACTGAACTTGTCAATGAGGTATGGGCCTTCCCACTTGTTCGAGAAGGAGTGGATGGGATGTGCAAATCGAAGTACCATTATCTGATCTCCAACTTGCCAATCCACTTCTTATGCGTGTTTGTCAAACTGTATTTTGGATTGTTGCTGGGTCTTGCCCATGCAGTTGGCAGCATACAAGTGCGTGTGTATGAGGTCTTTTCTGAGTTTTTCCACATATTGGTCTACAGACACATGGACTGCAGTGGGGTGTCAGGTCAACAACAGGTGTTCAGGTAATCTTATCTGTCTGCCAGTCATCACCTCAAAGGGTGTGAGCTGGATGGTGTCTGAGGGTGTGCTCCTAATTGCCATAAGGAGTAACGGCAGTAGGGAATCACAGGTTTTGGATTGTCCTCAATGAATTTGGAAAGCATTTGCTTAATCCGTCTGTTGGCTCTTTTCTACTTGACCTGAGGATTGAGGGTGGTGGGTATGTGGAACTTCTGTTGAACTCCAAAGACTTCAAGGGATTCTTTCATCAATTCACCTTTAAAACTGGTTCCTTTGTCAGAGTCTACCTTGAGGGGTAGGCCCCAACTGGAGAAAATCTGTTCCACCAGGATCTTCGAGTATTTTTGCAGTGCATGTCTTAGTGGGGAAAGCTTCAACCCACTTAGAGGAGAGGACAGTTACCACAAGAGCATACTTGTTATTTCTGCTGGTATTGGTTAGAGGACAGATAAAATCAATTTGTATGGCATGTCAAGGGCCAGAGTGTCATTGTGGTAGAAATTTGGCATTTCGTTTGGTAGGGATGGGGTCATTTTGTGCACAAATGAGACAGTTGTCTATGTATTGTTTAACATCTTTGGTGACACCAGGCCACCAGACGGTGGTCTTGAGCCTTGAGGGTATTTTCCACTCCTGGTGTCCACCAGTGGATGTATCATGCACTTGGTGCAGGAATTCAAGTCTTAATGCCTGAGGGACCACCCACAACAGTGGTGGAGTCATCTGGTTGGAACCAGATGGGCTTGTCATCTGTTGACAAGATTGCAACTTACCTTCATGCCTCCGGTAAGGTTGTGTGGAAGTTTCTCTTCTGGTGCCCTTGTCAAGGAATCTGATTACTTTTAGTTCAGTATCAAAATGCTGGGCTGCTGAGAGTCCAAGGGGGAAAAGATTCAGGTTTCTTCCTGAGTGCTGCAATCTGTATGGCTGCATTGGCCTCTGGATGGTCCATCATCCAGATGTCCCCCCCTCAGGCCCCTTCCTTAGCAAAGGTATCCACTGTGTCATTGAAGGCATGGTAGGGGTCATGGAGAGAATGAGCTTTGACTTTATGTACATAGAGTTTGTGTGCAAATTTCTGTGCCAGTGAATGTATGTATATTACCAATTCCTTGTACTTCACTGGGCTGCCATCAGAGGAGAGGAGAGGAAGGAGTTCTTCTGCCAGAAAGGAAGAAATTCTGTAAGAGAACAACAAACCCAGTTAGAGTCTGTAAAATGATCGTATCCTCAGTCCCATGTTGGATGAACTTGAGGGCACAGGCCACCACTGCCATCTCTGCATATTGTGATGATGTTACACTACAGTGCTTAGATATTTTGAAAGTGTTCCCATAAGGGTAAATCACTAAAATGCCCATCCCTGCAATTTGTTCTCTGATGGTAGGATGCTGAACCATCAGTAAAGACACGACACAAAGAGGTGTTATCAAGTTTTGTGGCATGGCAGGGAGGAAAGGACCTGGATCTGGAACATCAGGTGATTGTAGTGTACAGTCATTGTTCTCCTGGAAAAGGAGTCCATGAGCCAGCACAGATGGAATTTTTGTCGGTTGTACCTGTATGTCTCAATCCTGGAGAAGAAGTGACCAGGTGTCAGTTTGGTATTAGAGACTGACCCATCCTTCACTCTGTCTGACGGCAGAAAGGTAGTTGGGGTATGGTTGGTATTGATGATCAGTGGTGAGTACCCAATGATATACAGGAAGTTCTTGACAGCCCAGTAGGTGGCCAGAAGGTTCCTTTCACAAAGGCCATACTTCTGTTCCACTGGGGTCAAGAGCTGTGAGGTATGTGCAATGGGTCTCAAGGTGCCATGCACCTTCTGGGCCATCACTGCTGACATGGCAATGTCAGAGGTGGCACATTCCAGATGGAATGGTAGTGCTGGATTGGGGTTGACCAGAGCTGGGGCAGAGGCCAAGGCCTGCTTCAGTGACGTCACAGCCTGGGTGTGTATAGGGCCCCAAGTCCGTGGGATGTCCTCTTTGAGTAACTCATACAGAGAAGCAGCTTTCCGAGCAAAATCACAAATAAAATCTCTGGAGTAATTTACCATACCTAGAAACCTTCGAAGAGTTGCCACACTGGTGGGCAATGGCAAGTCTTGCAATCCCTGTACCTTTTTCCAGGTAAGACTTTGACCTTGGTCAGTTATTTTTAGACCCAGAAAGAGTACTTCTTTCTGACATAGTTGTGCTTTTGCTGGGTTGCATTTCAAGCCTGCTCTCTGGATGAGAGTCAGTAGTTCGTCCAAGAGATCCAGATGCTGTTCCTGTGTGGCTGTTGCCAGCAACAGGTCGTCCACATATTGCAAGAGACATTAGGGAGTAGAGAAACTCTCAAGGGCGTCCATCATGTGTAGATGGAACAGGGATAGACTGTTATGGAATCCTTGTGGCAAGCAAGTCCACGTGTACTGTCTTCCTTCAAAGGTGAAGGCAAACTTATATTGACTCTTAAGGGCCAATGGTAGTGACCAAAACCATTGGAAATGTTCAAGGCACTGAACCATTTCAAGTCAGGGGTCAAAGTCGTAGCACATCAGGTGCTGATGCCACAGTTGGAGAACAACTGGGGTGACCTGATTCAGTTTCCTGTAGTCTATAGTAAGTCTCCAGGCACCTGTGGGTTTCTTCACAGGCCATACCGGGGAGTTGGCAGTGGAAACACAAGTTCTGATTACTCCTTGCTTGAGGAGTGACTTGATCGTCCATCTAAGGGAAGGCAAGTCCTCAGTTGGGAAAGGATATTGCCTTTGCCTCTCATGTGCTGGGCCTGGCACTTCGATAACAGTGTGCATTCAACCACAGTCATGTTTGCTAATTGCAAACGCTTCCAGATGTCATTGCAAAATAGGGGAGAAGCTTTGGGAAAAGTTCATGATTCTTGAACAAATTTATGACGTCATACTCCTTGTCATTGGCAGATATCGTTGTCACGACATGTGAATCAGGAATCAAAATGGTATGATATTGACCCTGAATCTGTATCAGTAGCACGTTAGCAAGGTCCACCACACAGCTGTGTGGCACAAGGAAGTCAATCCCTATGATACTAGGATGATCATGCAATACCATCAGTTGGAAGGTGTGTGAGGCCTTTAGATGGCCTAACTCTACCGGTAGGGGTAGAGAACGGTATGCAGGTAGCCTAGTACCATAAACTCCTGACATGTTGGTCCTCCATCCGGTGGACCAAGGGGATGTGTCTGGGGTGTTCATCATGTAACACAGATACAGTTGCACCTGTATCTAACAAGACTACTAGTAGTAGGTGGCCCCCGACCTCGGCCTCAGTGCAGGGCCTTCCATTTGTATCCAAGACTAGCTCTTTTACAATCCAGACTGGGGCCTGTAATTGTCAATCTGTACTACTGGGAGCATGGAGAGGTTGGGCCTGACTCTTGTGAATCACTTCACCATGCTGCACTGATGCTACATAGGGAGGAGCTTCTGGGTTCAGGCCTGTATGGGCCTGAGGGCTTGCAACAGCAGTGTCCCCATGACCCGCTGGGGTCTAGGGTTGCCGGTTGTACTGCCACAAGGGCTTGTAGAGGAACAGCATCTGCTACAGAGTGCACTTGTCCCAGGAGCTCTTGGAATTTCTGATTCTCTTCGGCTACCTCCCTGTATGAAGGGCCTGTTCTTTGCTGTTGTGGTTTGCCTTTACCCTTATACTTTTTACACTTATTTGTTGCTGTTGCAGTTGTTGTTGTTGTTGGGGGTGTTGGTTGTCAGCTGGAGGGGCTTGTTGGTATTGGGCCTGCCCTTCCACAGTGTAGTGCATCATGGCCTCAGAAGTAGGCTCCATGGCGGCTGCTTTCTTGGAACTGGAGCCCAGATCATGGATATAGAGTTGGTAAACTTCGGTTTTCTGAAGAATGTCAGCAAACCTATCCATATTGGGGTAGGTGGTTGGTTCTACCTTTCTCGTACTGTTGGAATCATGTTCCTAAGGAACAGGGTTTTATATTCAATAAAATCTACATCTGCAGCTTCTTGTGCCAAGTGCTTTCCTGCTCGGTAGGCCATCCAAAGTCTCTGGTGGTAAGTCGCTGGACTTTCCTTTGCATTCTGTTTCACAGGGTATGCAAGCATCACCCTACTACACCTGGGCTGTGAGCAGAAATGAGCTCAGCTGCAACCTCGTCAAAGGTGTGCTCCCATCTTTTTGCGGATGGCATCGGGAGTTTGGCCCACAAACTAGGATCGATGGTTTGGCGTAGTATTTGGACCTGATATTCTGCAGCGCTAAGCATCTCACATTTAGAACGCACCTTTTCCAAGTGACGACTGAGGTTGTCGGACGGGTTCATCCGACCGATGCTGTCAGCTATTTGCTGAACAGAGTAGGCCATTTGTAGGGGATTACTCAATGATCAGGAAGAGGTAGATTGTCTCGAGCACCGCCCAGGGTGGCCCGAGCTGCAGCTTTAGCCGCAGTGCAGACAATACCTTCCTGAGTGCTAGCCTCTTGCAGAAGTTGCCTAATCTGGGTTTTAATGGCACATTATTAATAGCTATCGGTAGTGCCGTCGGGACCAGGCCTGCTCATTTCCCATCATGGGGGCTGCATGCGTTACGCCTCCCATGATGGGCGCCACGACGCCAATGACGTATGACATGGTGAGGGTGTAGTGGGGACCTGCCATGTTGTGGATGGTCAGTGGGTCTCTGGGCCATAGCAGAGGCGTGACTGGGCATTGTATTGTGAAATGTTGTCATCTGACAACTCCCCTTCAGATGACATATGTAAGGCAGGGGCCACGCCTCTCATAGCCTTAACATGTCAAGCCAGAACCTCCCGCTGATGGCGCAGTTTCGCCATTTTGGTTCTACATGCTTTATGACTCACACTTGCAACATCCATATCAACCTCATCTTGCTTTTGCTTTTGCAACACTCTATACGTGGTGCTCAATTCACGATTGTCCCTAATAGACACTTCTAAATCATTACGTACCTGGTTTATCTCGTCCTGCAGCTCACCCATTTCCTCAGTCAACTGAGCATTTGCAGGATGTAGTAAATCATTCATTTGCAATGCCTGTCCCTTATCCTGTCTCAAACTTTCACATTCCTGTTTCAACATACACAGTTCCTGTTCTCCAGCTTGAGTTGAATGATGCAAAAGTGAATCCTTTTCATTCCGAAGAGTTTGGAGTTCAGACTCCAAGTTCTGCTGCAGTCTGATGCATTCTGTTTCCTGCAAACCCATCTGTTGCTTAAGAGATGAAATCTGCAGATCAAGGGTTCGAAACCTCACTTCGAGGCTTCCAGAGCAGTATAGAAAGTCTCGACCATCAACCTTTTAGCTTGTAGCTTATTGGCTGATTGTCTCATCTCCATGTACTGGGTTGAAATCCTGTATAGGGCTTTTGGATTGACTTCTGTCCGCAAGGAAGTCAGCCCATCCTCCATGGGAGGTAAGGAAGTTCAAGACATCGAAGCTCAGTTCTGCACAGATATTTGATACAGTGGCCATTCTGCGGGAGGGAACGAAAAATCAAACTGAAAAAGGCACCGTGCTGTGTATCGATCCACAGCAGGAGCACTTAATACACAGCCGGGCTACTGTAAAAGTTGTAGACTGACAAATCAAGGCTGTAATGGAGTGAGTTGAGTCGGCATCAACCACACCCAAAAGTATGACAGCCAGACTTTGCAAAATTACTACAAACTGATTTAAAATGGGAGAGGTGATACGGGAATGTACACCTACCATCTCCGTGGGAAAGGGAAAAGTTCTAGCAACAAGTGAAAACTTACAAACACCAGATATCACCTGCACATGGTCGCCCATTTGTTAGGAGGTCTAAACCTCACTTTCAGGTTCTTGACGATATTGGGAATGCAAGTAATCACAGACACGTTGCATAAGAGTAATAAACAAGTTTATTACTACCAAAAGGATAAATCACAGTTGCCCTAAGCAGTTCTTACCAATACGAACTGGGAGCCAATGCTAAGCATTCCCTGTACCTCAAGGTTTCTCTGTGTCTCTTGGAGTCTCTCCTGAGGTCTCCGAGGTATAAGACTGGTGTATTACATTATATACCTATGATAATTACTATGGTTACTGTAAGATATAAACATTTCTAGTTACAAAGATGAGCCCTATTTGCTAAATTAGAGGTGGCTCCAAGGTCCAAGATAACATTATACAATTCTTTATAGTCATCAGTTTATGAACAAAAGAGTTCTTATACAGAGTCTTACATAACTCAGTGTAGTAGTACAAATCACCTAAAGGTGGCAATGCTGACTTACATATCATAATTATTCCAAGGACACAGATGCCTTGGCATCTTACAAGTAAGAAATACACAGAATATACATAGGAGAATATATGTATTAGCAAGCAAAGTGTATTACAACAATATGCATTCATATCCTGACATCTACTCTTGTACAGTAGATACCCTTAGCCCTACAGTATGTGTTAGTATAACATATACTTAAGTGCTAGCTGTCTACGGTGTACCTCTGAGGGTACCAATTAGGGTGCAGGGGCCTCGTGTAACAGCCCCAATGTTCTAACCTAACTCCCAGCTGCAACATTCCACTGTGGCTTATGCTGCTGCGAGAATTCTATATGATGTCATCCCTCCAGCTCAGCTGAGACTGAGGACAGAGTGAGACAGTGTGAAACCCATTTAACTGGTGTTTCAAAAGCTGCCTTCCCTGCCTGCCACTAGATCTAAGTGGGATTCCAATGACCCTAGGTGACGGGGGGGTTACATGTGTATGGGAGGGAGGGAGGTAACCATGATAACCATCTCAAAAAGTTACAACTATGGAGGCCCTGGTAGGACAAAAGTAACTAGATTAAAAACACAGCATTGTAATGCAGGCAGAGAATCTATTTTATTTCAAAATAAATCAAACAGCTAAGAGTTTTAACATTTAAACAAAAACATGTATTTTAATATATATATATATAATACAGTGGCCCATTTTCTAAGTACCAATAGTACCCTCAGGGTGGGCAGTATGGGCAATACCAGATCTTCCAAGGGCTATAAGGCCCTTCACCTGTGATGTCAGGTCTCATTATACCCCGTACAGTCTGGTATTGCCCAATACCACCCACCCTGGAAGGTATTATTGCTTGCCTAGATCCCGCCTCATTTTTTCACCCTCCAGAGTGTCAGCCCTATTGCAGATCTTAGTGTCAGCAAAAAGGCATACTTCCTTCTAGTTCCTCTTCAATGTCATTAATAAAGACATTGCAATCCCCTGCCACTTTACTCAGTTAGCACCCTTATTTAATTACTGGCACTCAGATTGGCATGCACTCAAATGTAGAAATGGTACCACTCCTAGCTTTGGGAATGTATAACAGGCTCATTCTCTAGAGATTAAGGGAGTGAGGGTTACAGAAAACCCTGTTATTTACAACCAGGTCCTGGGAGAGATTTGCTAGTATATACTAGACCTATCTTCTTGGGGGTACCCAGTAACTCCACACATGAAGCAACAACGTAACTGTTCAGACCATAACTGGGGTTCCAGTATAGAGGGGACTTTATTCAGACAGATGATCTTTAAAGCAAGGTGGTCCCCAAAGGTTTACATAACTTGGCACTTGAGCTTGGGCAGAACATATTCAAACTGTAACTTTCAAACATCTTTGTATTCTCACCAGCGTAGGACACATGACACTGCATTTACTGCTTGCATTCAGTAGCATCTAGCCACAACTGTAAATACATTTGCTGAACTGTAGCACTATTCTTCCCTCGAGCTATTTGCAGAAAACATTTAGCCCATGCTATGGGGTGGAATCTTCCTTAGACTAGGGCCATTAGTCTAAGGTAACCAAGCGCCCTTTCCAAAGCTGTTAGTCCTGAACTGGTTACTCCAGATGGGGTTCTGCCCACCCTTTGCTCCCAAATTCAAACTCAGCCATTCCTTCAGAGTTACACCTCCAATATCTGCAATACCTCTTCAATTGCTAATAACATAAACTTCTCATTCAGCTTTCAAATCACCACCTGGGTAGTGTACAGGTAAAAGTCCAAAATAGCGTGATCTAGTCATGGCTCTGGACATCACACACCTCAGCCAACTTTATTTGAAAACAATGTGGCACATCTGCACTTACAGAAAGTTGTGTCTTCCAGTAAGGCATGGAACACAACAAAACTGATGCTTGTTCCCTCTGGTAAAAGTCAGATTTCTCTCACTGTCATACTTTCAGGCAGCTTTAACATCCTAGGACCATAACAGAGGATTGCCCCATGGATCCACATGAACTGCAGTCCCTTTCACCCCTCCTAGAGTGAAAATCAGGAAATCCTGCTGAAGAAAGATCTCCACCACTTCACTTGGCAAGCTGGGGAATACCAAAACTAGGGTGAGAAATACTAGGGCTCATAGACTGAAGCCCACTGACAGAGCAGCTCCTCTGCCTTCCTCACTCAAACACTTACTCTAACCAACTGCTGTTTCCAACATTCTATCTCCCACCCAGCAGCTGACATAAGGGTTATGCTGCTGTGAGAGTTCTAAATGAGCTCATCATTTCAGTCTCAGCAGCAGCTAAGTAAACAGAAGAGTGAGCAGTTGAAAAACCCTTTAACTAGTTAATCACCAGCTGCCTCTCCCTGCCTAGCACTGTCACTGAGGGGATTCTTGTAATCCCAAGGGACAGGGTGATTACAACATTAAAGAGGACCTGTCCCAGTACTGATCCTTGTGGCACCCCACTGGTCACCCTCCCTTCCTCCAAGTGAACTAGTTTACCACCACCCTCTGTCTCCTATTCCCCCAACCAATTTCTTGTCCAGTTTACCATCTTTGGACCCACTCATAGGCTACCCAGCTTTTTTTATGAGTCTCCTATGTGAAGCGACGTGGAAGGCCTTACTGAAATCTAGGTAGGCCACATCCACTGCTCTACCCTGATCCACTTTCCTGGTTACCCAGTCAAAAAATTATCAGATTTGTTTGACATGACCATCCCCTGTGAATCCATGCTGCTTTGGATCTTGTAAGCCACTGGATTCAACGTATTCCAAAATCCTTTCTTTAGTAGTGATTTAATTAATTTCCCATCACCAAAGTCAGGCTGTCTGGTCTATAATTGCCAGTCTCCAGTTTGCAGCCATTTTTGTGAAGTGGGACTACATCTGCCCTCCTCCAGTCCTCCAGGACTACTCCCATCTCCAGTGAGTGGTTGAACAGGATTGTCAGATGTGCAACTAGTACCTCTCGTAGCTCCCTCAATATCCTTGGGTGTATCCCATCTGGCCCCATTGCCTTGCCTTGTCCACTTTCAAATTTTCTAGTCCCTTTAGAACACTCTCCACTGTAAAAGGACTAGTATCCACTTCCCTACCATCAATATCCTGACACTTATCTGTGGACCTCACCTTCCCTTCCTCTGTGAACACTGAATAAAAGTATTGATTCAGGATGTCTACTTTTTCCTCATCCCGTTCAGCACATGCTCCCCTTCCCTCCTTAGCCTTATGATCCCTCCTTTGGTCTTTCTCCTTTCACTTACATACCTGAAAAATTTCTTGTTCCCATTTTTATGTTTGCTTGCATGCATGCGCAAGAAACATTATGTGACAGCTTAGGAGAGAAGCGGGTTGTGGAGGCACGCACTGTTACAGCCAAGAGAGGCACTGCATTTGGGGGCTTGGCAGTGGTGGACTAATGGTGGCACAGTGTGCAGGTGGTACTAGGCTCCAAGAGGTGCACCAAGTGCAAACATTTTTGCTGCAACAATTATTGTTAGAAAACCCTACCTTTCTCTATTCTAAATTCTGTGAGTGTAATCCTACCCTTTGCCTTTTCTAAAACTTGTGGAGAAAAGCCTGTCCTTTCCCTATTATATAACACATCATGAAGTCCACTCTCCTTGACAGGGACGGTGTCTAAAGTCCCGGTGGGAAACGTCCTGCCAGTCTTCCCAAGACATGGACAATTGCAAGATAGCTGATCAGGGAAGGAGACATTGAAGCTGTGGTTGCAGGAGCCTAGTTTCCAGATCTGAAACCAGTTCTGACCTGGGCCCTTGCCACCAAGACTGAATCAGGGTCTTGAAATCTGAAGTAGCCAGGGAAGGAGGTGGATCCGGTTGAGACTGGAAGGAGGAGGAGGAGGAGGGGTGTCCCGTGAGATAATACCCTTGAAACCCCATGTAGTTGGAGTAAGGGGCAAAATCCAGGTAGAACTGCCCCAAATGACTCCAATCTGGAGTGGAGCACCCCGGTAGGGATCCTTGGCTACCCAAAAGGGGTAATGGGACAGTTCAGGGTTGATTATAAGCCCCCAATGTCAGACCTGGCATCAGAGGAATCCACGTTGGACCCGCCGTTGTGTAGTTGGGGGAGGGTCCGGCATCGAGACAGCCCATGGCAGGGTCACTGATGTCATAACCGGTGCAACCTAACCTGGCACTGGAAGGGGTTCTGTTGGTCACGTGACATTGGGTGGGTGGTCCCCCTTCAGGTATTGCTAGAAAAGTCTGCCGTGCGGCCCGATGCCAGGTGGTGCAAGTCCTATATGTGATGACCTACTGATAGAACCCTCTCAAAGTAAGATCTGGCTTTTCCTATATCTATCTCCAGCCTTTATGCATGTGAACAGTGCAAAAACCTATCTAGTATTACCTTTTACTATTATGTTTTAGGTCACTGTATTGCCCTTGGAAAATTAATATATTTTCTTTATGTTACCCTATCCTACTATGACTTAGTCCCATGTTTTGCAATATTTTTTTCCCATACATTATATAAAATAGTTGGTGGTTGTCAATACACAGCAATGATACACCTTCACCTAAGGATCAAAGATGAAATACAAGATATACGTCACCATGAGTTTTATATAATTAATTGAAAATGGACCTAGTTTCTTCAGTATCTCATGGTTACAGTGAGGACAGCAAATTAAGTGAAGTATTAACGAAAGCGGTGTGTATTTAGGCCACCATACAGTATCTTATATAGTGTACTATACAGTATGAAGAATCCAAAATAGTTTACTATTTTTTATTACCATTAGCATTTTACCATCAGTGGTCCACATTTCACTGATGCAAAACTTTTCAAGTGTATGGATCATCATACACAAAGAGCATTCCATCAGACATGGTAATGCCAGAAATATGTGGCAAAAAAACCCTCTCATTTCCCTATTCTAAAACCTGCAGAGAAAATCCCTATTCTTTCCATATTCTAAAACCTGTGGAGAAAAAACCTATCCTTTCCCTATTCTAAAACCTGTGAAGAAAAATCATATCCTTTCCCTATTCAAAAACCTGTGGAGAAAAACCCTAACATTTCCCTATTCAAAAAACCTGTGGAGAAAAACCCTATTCTTTCCCTGTTCTAAAACCTGGGGAGAAAAATCCTTTTCTTTCCCTTGTCAAAAACCTGAGGAGAAAAACCCTAACATTTCCCTATTCTAAAACCTGTGGAGAAAAACCCTACCATTTTCCTATTCAAAAAACCTGTGGAGAAAAACCCTATACTTTCCCTGTTCTAAAACCTGTGTTGAAAAACCATACCCTTTCTCTATTCTAAAACCTGTGGAGAAAAACCGTATCCTTTCCCTATTATAAAACCTGTGGAGAAAAGCCCTATCCTTTCCCTATTCTAAATTCTATATATCGTCTTCAGGCTTGTGACCTGTAGATAAAAAACTGTCTGATCTTACCCTATGCTACACCATTGCATCAACATTTTACATACTCTGTGATATTTAATTTAACCAAGTAATGTAGCTCACCCTCACATGAAGTCATCTCTTGGAGTGTTCAGAACTAGTCCATGCATTATAATTCATTCCAACTGATGAGGCGGTGAAGGTGAAGTTTTATTTGTGATGCAATGCGTGCTAAATCAAGTCTACAAGGCTATTTATGTTAACACCGCAAGGTTTCACAGCCTGTTGAACAAACTAGTTTGTCTCTTACCGTAATTCCCAGAAAGTATCAGTTGAGTAGTATCATAGGAAGTCAAGATGTAAAATGTTGTAATGTAGCATCATTGCAGTGTTTCTCTCCTGGTATGAGTAAAGGTAAAAAAAAAAATAAAGGTAAAAACAAAGTACACCACCCTTTTGCTTAGATATGGGTAGCAAGTGTGAATCACTGTTGAGGTACCCAGCTGGACTAACACTGTTAGCAGTTTCATGAGGTCAAACCCTGAATTAATTTTGAAACATGAATACATACTGTACATCAATACACACATCTCAAAACCTAAGCTAAACTGTAACTTACCATTAGTGACATCACATAGTAACCTACCTTATGCACTTATTATTTCCAATTTATTTCCCATTCTGACTGTTGCATGAGTATTTCTGAAGCCAGGGGACATATTTCATACAACGCACTGTGTATATAGATTACAATGATTGTCATATGGAAGACGACCCCGAAAACAGTCGATAGGGCATTTGGAACGTATATCCGTATACGTTCTTCGCTTTTAAAGACTTTTAGCCTATATACTACAATCTGAAACACAGAATTTAAAGACATTATACCAATGACGACCTGAAAGTTATAGTCCATTGGATTATATACTGTACATTCCCCCACCACTGCATCTATAAATTGCATAACTCTATAGGATTGGAGCTACAGCCCTCTTGATGTCACTGCAGAACATATCGCTTCCCTGATCCGTTAAGTGGACACCATCCTGCCGATACAGTTCTGGGAAGAGGGCATGATGCCATCATGCTTGACCACGCCGGCTGACAATCCTCTCATGAATCCCCCATCTCTGTGTTGATCTTTCTCCTTGTTCTGTCCATTTTCTTCGTATCAGAAACATTCCTCCACTGCCGACGCTGGATGATGTGGGACCAAGCAGGATCATGGTTCTCGCGCATTGATGTGTTGATCAAGCAATGTCCTCCTTCATCTTTCCGTAGTAGCATCACTGGCGTCTTCAATCCTAAATCATTGCCTCCCAGGTGGATGCGATGACATCTGGTTTGGATCCCTCAGGCACTCCCGTGTAACATTGGCACCAGTTGATCCCAACGCGATACCCTCTCACCTAACCAACAAACATTTACTGGAGTATCGAGGTCAACACTGGTCCTCCAGTTCGAGACCACTCCGAATCCTGCCCAATGCATGAAGGAGTGTCCGTGAATCCATACAGTCTTCTCTGGACACTGCATATCTGAATTAAGAAAACACACATATTATAGCATCGGATGTATCCAATCTATGACAGGTAGTAGTGTTCAATTCCTGACATTTGCTGGCAAAGACAACATACCTGGTATGTTCAGGAAATAAAAACATTTAAGAGTGATTACTATATAGTGGCACTCAGAGCAAAATTATCATTTGTGGCACAAGATCTCCTTAGAAAACATTACGTGATTGGTGGTTTGAGAAACTGATGGTTACCAAATGGGAAAGGTATTTTGAGTAGTCATGTTTGATGACCTAGCATGAATAAAGCAGTACATGTTGTTCAGCCTTCCCATGTCATCCCACACTTGTGTATCCCCTAGGTGGCGCTATCTCAAGGACTACTATCCCTGCCTGCATGGCTAGTTGCAGGTTAAGGGGCATGTGTACTGACACGGGTGCCTCCACCTGGAGGACAGGTTGTTGTGCAACAAGGCTAACCTGGATACAGCTTTCTGGGACATTGTAATCCCCTTTCCCCTTCTAGTAGCATAGACAATATGCAACAAACATTTTCACAGTAGCCTCTATTCTGTATACACTTCCCCACACTGTTTGCACTTACCACCAGGCTGGTTCCACCAGTTCAACCCTGGAGACCCCTGTAAAACAAGGTTAGGCACAGTATATAACAGTATAGTGCTTTTGGTACAAACTGGAACCACAGTTGGATTAAAGAGAACAGGAAATCATTTCTAATTGGCAGCAGTTTATAAAGTTCTTATTCTCAGAAATAATATGCATTATTCTTAATAATCCACATTTAACTGTACTTGAATAAAAACTTGATACGAAAAACTGTATTTTGCATTGTTTTGTTTTTATGGGCAGCATTCTGGGATGCAGCACTCGGCATTTCCCACCTATCTTACATCTTGATCACTCCACCATCTTGGTCTCTATACCGGGGGAATCTACACCAATTAACCATTCCATGGTGTCCAATGAACACCCCATGTCTTCCCAAACTGGGAAACAGCAACTATAAAACATGCCATGGTGTCCAATGGACACGCATTGCTGACTATGATAGAGGGAAGTCTTGTGCAGTCCATTCTGGGATGCAGCACTCGGTATTTCCCACCTATCTTACATCTCGATCACTCCGCCATCTCGGTCTCGATACCGGGAATCTGCGCCTGTCAAGCGATTTACTATTCTGTGTCACTATCACTTGTATTCGGTGATCCGGGCATCCCATATTTCATCTTTGAATGGTATTCGGTGAAGTATTTATCTACACACAGGCCCTTGCCGCAATCTGCACACCAGTAGGTCAATTCCTTATGCTTCCCTTTCTTTGTGCACACCACACATCTTCGGGTAGGGTACAGCTTCTTTGGTGTTCTTGGTATTTTTGATGGGAAGTGCTTTCCTTGCAGTCGTTGGCATGGATCCAATTTTGTCGATTGCCATTTTTGGCTATGCTGTGGAAGATCATCTATTTTTTTGCTTGTCGTTATAAGTTCTTTAATTACAGTTCGTTGGAATTCCAAGTGGCGTCATCTTCTTTCTTTCTGGGGAAAATTTCTTGTACATTATGTACCCCTGAATTAACATGGCGTTCAGTAAATAAAACAACTCCTTCTGCCATACCTTCTTGCATCGCCGGTTAAAATTGTAATACCCTGCCAGTTGATCATTTTTGTCGACTCCATCCATGTATCTGTTGTAGTCCAGTATACATTTTGGTTTTTTTATCAACTCCCCAGTCTTCCAATCCTTTCTTCTGGTGTCGACAAATTCAGTACTTGATGTTGTTGACAGCATGTATATGTCCCTCTTGTCTCTCCACTTCATACAGAGCATTGGTGTTTTCCTGAATGTGACCTTTTCTTTCATCTTCAGCTTTATGTCTTTTATTTTGGGAGGTATTCCCTTGCGATTGGGCATAACAGTTCCAGTTGCACCAACTCCAGATAAAAATAGATCTGTGTAGAGTTGAGGTCCAGTGTAGTATCTGTCTGTATAAATCCTGTAGCCTTTCCTCGCAGTTCTTCTCTAACAAGATCAAAACAAACTCTGTATGTATGTCCTTTGCTCTGTTCCTAATCGACTTTGCCTGTATAGAATTGCCAGTTGCATATGTATCCCAAGTTTAATTCCATAAGTTGTACCTTGATTCCATGCTTCACTGGTTTTGTGGATTAAATGTTCTGTAACTTAGATTTCCCTTCCACAGACATATACCTTCATCCAGGGAGAGGTCCTGGTTGGGAAGATAGGTTTCTGATCTCTTCAGGAATCGCTCATGTATCTCCCTAATGTGAAAAAAGCTGATCAAATCCTCCATCCTCTAGGCTTCCGATTCGAGTTGTCAGCCATGTGGAGAAAGAAAAAATCAGGTTGAATCGGTTCCTTGCCATCACACTGCCCCAGAATGGTGTGTAGGTGACTTCATCCAATCCCCAGTATTCATTTTTACTGCTCTTCACTACCAGTCCCATTGCAATGTATAATGCAAAAAACCTTTTCAGTTCTTCTTTGTCAGTCATCTTCCAAGCCCTGGCCCGTGAATGTAGTGGCAACTCATCAATTGGATGTGCCAGAAAGAAATCATTGGCATATCTATTTGTTTCCCTTGCAATATGCTCCAAATCTTCATCCATCAGGCAAAACAGTTGTACAAATCCAAGTGGACTTTCTGGGACTGGTACTTGGAGACCTGAAGTTGCAGTGAATAGGTGTCCATTGTCACTTGTTGTTGTCACCTCTTCCCATTTGTCTTCTCTTCTAACGCTTTGTTCTGCTGATGACCGAGCCCTTTTACCATGAGTCTTCTTATGCATTGCACCTACTGATGTTGTGGGGGTCTCTTCATGATCTTCCTGCTCCACATCCGGCATGTAATCTTGATCAGTACCTTCTTTATCTTCAGAAGACTCATTTCGCACTTCCACCAGATCCAGATTGTACAATCTTTCTTCAACATCATCTTCACTATGCGATTCGGAGAAGTCGGACTCGCTACACATCTGGATCTCGGCCAAAACATCCAATGCAGTCATTTTTTTTGCCATGATGATTATTCTGTAAGGTGTAGAGAAAAAAACAAAAAAAACACTCATCATAGTTGCAAGTTATCTTTGTTGGGTGATTCTAACAATAATATGAAAAATGAAGCCCCTATGAATACCAGTTTGGCTCAATAAACCCTACTCCCCAACTCCCCACTGTGCACTTATTTATATTTTCAAATGTACCACAAAATATTCTATGTTCTGTTGAATTATGTAAAATATACTGCAAGGAATCAACCTGAAAGACAAAAAAATAAGTTATATTCGAAGAGTTACATGTAATATCTTTAACGGAATACTCAAGCTCATTTTCACACATATGGGAAGACACAGTGATATGATAATAGAAACATCCCATCCCCTATCAGGTGCAACATCAAGCTAAGCATTCACTAGTGTACAATGTCAACCCCGATATATCACTATAGGTTTATGACTGTATAACATCAGTCTGCATTTTACCACCCTCCAGTGAGTTGTAATTCCTCCTGATGTTGCCCGGTTATAAACAAATATTGTTTTCCTTACTACACTGACCTAAGGAACACTTGATTACTGCATATATATATATATATATATATATATATATATATGTGTGTGTGTGTGTGTGTGCGATGCTTGGCATCAGCTGACATGAAAAGCCAAGTAGAATATCAGATTTGCAAGGTAAATGACTATGTGTTTATGACTGGATAACATCAGTCAGCATTTTCACCACCCTGTAGTGTGCATTAATGCCTCCTGATGTTACCTGGTTATAAACAAATAGTGTATTTCCTTACTAGTCAAAAAAATCACCAAATTGAAACCTTTCTTGTTTTGGAACTTGCAACTTTAATTAACCATACAATATGCAGTATCACAACATAGGAAGAACTTCACATATATCAATTTAGGATCAACAATTCACAGTACAGCTGATATCCATCAAAAGTCAAACGTTCCAAAAGTGTCTATGTGTCAGTGAACTGATAAATGTAAAAATCAACCATTGTTCTCTTCTGATTTTCGGTGCTGTCCCAATGAAGATGATGCATGAAAAACTCTAAGGGATCAAGTCAGGATAAGTGTTATTAAATTGACCTTAAACATTTGCAAGAACACATCATACATTTTAATTCAGTGATAAAAGCAACCAATTTTATGTCTTATTAATAAAGCATATACATCCAAAGTATTGTTTATAGTTTGTGAATTCAGTTCTCAGTTCTTCTGATTACATTTGTTTTATATCGTGTCAGGCTGTCAGTTATGACCAGTGTAATTCAACCACTGAACTGGTGTTACCCTTCTACCAGGCGCCACCCCAGGTTAAGCATTATTTGGTGTCCAATGGCCCACAACAAGTCCTCCCATATCAGACCCCACCACAAAAGCATTCCCAGGACACTAATGGCCCCCCACCAACCATTCCATATCAGGCGCTACCAACAAAAGCACATTCCCTATTGTCCAGTGGTTCCCCAACTCCATCCCATGTCAGACGTCACCATAAGTGAATACTTAACCTGATATGTCATCTGAAATGGTAGGTAATTTGTAGTCCACTGAACAACATGGACTGCATTTTAGGTGGTGGTGGCTGACATGTGAGGATTGCTGTGGGCCATTTTACACCACTGGATGCTTAAATTGTTGTGGTGCCTTATATGGGAGAGAATTATGGTCCATTTAAGAAAACTTAATCTTTTTTGGTGGTGTGGCCTGGCATGGGAGGGCTTGTGAAGGGGGCCATTGTACACCAGGAAACAGTTAACATGTTGTAGCACCTTATATGGGAGGAAATTGTGGTTCCATTGAACAACCTGGTGTGCACTTTTCTACTGGATACCATCTCTTGCCAGCAATGCACTCCACCCAGCTACCACTCTCTGTCCTGCTAGTTCCCCAACTCCTCTGTCTTCCCACCACGGGCCAGAAACATCCAAACTGTAGTGTTTAGTAAAGGTATTGATGAAATTTCAAGTGGTGGCAGCACAGATGTCTGCTGCAGACACATTTTTGAAACAACCTGCTGAGGCAGCTACTCCTCTGGTGGAGTGGCTTCTTACCTGACCCGGGAGTACTGATGGGGGGCCTCAGATAGAGGCCTTCAATTGAGCGGAAGTTTTGTCTGCGAAGGGAACATGATAGGCCGAGATGGCCGCCATGTGTACCTTCAGAGAGGAATGACTGAGATCCAGGTCAAACCTCCGAGTCGTCCGTCAAGGAACGGTCCCCTGAAGGGGACGTTACCTGTGTCCCGGCGGCTCCCAAGGGAGACACGGTAGAGGAGCCCTTGTTCCGGTGCCTCTCCTTATCCTTCTTATGATGGCCTTCAGGGGAAGTGGATGCCTGCCTCGGTTTTTGAGCTCCTTTTACATTGAACTCATCTTCTTCTTTTTCAGAATATGGGCTTCCAGGGATTGCTGCCACCTTTTCTGGGTAGCCGCGTTGAAGCTGAGGCAGTGCTGGCGCTTCTCGACTGGGTGATCAGGGCCTAGGCAGAACAGGCACAGGGAATGTCCATCCTTGTGTGGTAGTTGGGCGCCAGGGACTGCTAGGTAAAAATCTTTCCGTGGGGTCCTGCCACCTGCCAGCGTCAGTCCTATAAGTAATTACCTACTGCAAGAGCCCTCTCAAGTAAGATCTGGGATTATAGGACACATATCCCATGCAACCCTCCCATACCAGACACAACCAAGTAATATGTGGAGAGCATCTTACCAGGATACTGTGGAGTCAGAAGTAGGAATCTTGAAGGGACGATGTCCGTCAGTACTGAAAAATAAAATACAGGAATGGAGTCCAAAGGATCTGTGGTTCTTAATAAATTATTAATATATGTCATGTTCACAGTAGAACAATACTTATCTGATGGTGAAGAGTCCTCATCTGTTCAGGCATGTGAAAGAGAAACAACAATAGGTTAATATGAAAAAGATACAGTAATGAGATAAGAAACCGATAGTGGATAGGTACTGCTGGTGCATCGGACTACATTAGAGTGTAATGGTGCATAAGAAAAAATTACAGTTGAAGAAGTATTATAATAATAATATTAATAGTGACATAAAGGAATAAAATTAGTTAACAGATAGAAGAAAATTTGTTTTTAGTAAAGATGATTAGAAAGACTAGTGCTCTCTGCCTAGATGGCCAATTTTCAAGTGACTGTAGTATCCCGGTTGGGATAGGTGATATTCCTTTTTGGTTCACTGGCCCATTGTTGCCTGGGCAATCAGTTAAGTTCATTCACTGACCCTTTTAATGGAATTCCTTCTTTGCACCTCTTCTGTAAATGAAGCATCTAGTTCACTTCGTCTGTCAAATTGGCACAATATGCACCTTGATAACATGCACTATCACGAATGTTCACTTAGACCATCAAATTGGCACAACATGCACCTTGGTAACATGTGGTATCATGAATTTTCCATGCGACTGACAAATTGGCACAACATGCACCTTGATAACATGTGCTATCACAAATGTTCCATGTGACTGACAAATTGGCACAATATGCACCTTGATAACATGCGCTATCATGAATGTTCACTTAGACCATCAAATTGGCAAAACATGCACCTTGGTAACATGTGCTATCATGAATTTTCCATGCGACTGACGAATTGGCACAACATGCACCTTGATAACATGCACTATCACAAATGTTCCATGTGCCTGACAAATTGGCACAACATGCACCTTGATAACATGCGCTATCATGAATTTTCACTTAGACCATCAAATTGGCACACGCAACTTGGTAACATGCAGCTGTCAAATTGGCACAACATGCACCATCATAATTTGTGCCATCACAGAATCACAGTTCGACTGTCAAATCGTCCAAACATGCACTTTGATAACATGTGCTATAGCACCCTAATATAGCATGGTGGTTAATCTCACTCTCTCAAAACTCCCCCACACTGGGATCCAATGATCACAATATAGTTTAGTTTAGCATAAGGATAGATACTAACTCAAGTCATACTAGTACAAAGGTTTTGGATTTCAAAAATGCTGACTTTGCTGAAATGGGGAGAGTTCTCAAAAGAGCTCTGGAAAGAATGGGGGCAGGAGGGGGAGTGGAAGAACAGTGTAAGCATCTAAAGGAGCCTTAATGGAAGTAACAAACGAGTGCATCAGATTGGTATTCAAAGGTAAGAGAACAAGAAAGTTACTATGGTTCTCCACTCCACATACTCCTAATCTGAATACATTCCCCCTAGTTGACCCTCTTCAATGCTGTCACTTGCCCCCTTCTGACCCCTCTTCCTGGCACTGGACCCCAACCCAGACCAATAGCCAACCCCTAAATCTTCGTAGCCTAACTCGACCACCCTACATTCATGTCGCCCCCCCTTTACTAACCAGGATGGAGAAGTGGCAGCGGAGGATAAGAAACAGCACAAGTAGGAGAGAGGGGTTTGGAGAGGGACATCACAGAGATAGGAAACAGGACAAGGCAGGAGCAGGGAAGTGGGGGGAGGGACCGATGCCGAAGCAAACAAAAGGAGCAACAAGTGAGCCGGGAAGCAGCAGAAGGGGGTGATCCACAGAGGAATGGGGACCGGGGACATAGACTCTAGATCCAGGTGCTCCACGAGCCTCTGCCACATAGGGTCCCAATCCTCAGACTCCCAATCAAAGTACTCCTTCATGGGAACAAGAAGGTCCAAAAAAACTGGGTCTGGAATACATCCCTGTCATCAGATTCAGCAGCGAGGGAATCAAGGTCAGACCCACCATCATTATAAATTTGCTGGGGGTCCGGCATCATGACATCCTATGGAGGGGATGGCAGCTGAGAAGAACGAAGGGGCCTTGGCGCCGGGACCTGATACAGCGCTGGGGCCAAAGGCAAAGGCCGGTCAATAGGTCCAGGTTGTAAGACTGTCATTGGGACATCCAGCGTCCCACCCGAAATGGGAGAAAGTTCCTCCAGGTTAAGGCCTGCAGGCTGAGGTGGGGCCTCCATCTCCTTTATCCCAAGAGGGGAATGCAGAGTTTGTCCTGTAGACCAAACAACGTTGAGGGGTGCACCGATGTCATAGCTGGGGTACCAGTCCAAAATTCTTCTGGCTCCACAAAAATGCCATCCCAGATTAACCCCAATGTTGTAAACCTCAGAGAGAAGGGACATGATTGGGACCTTCAAGTACTTGAAATGGATAAATAAGGTTGATTAGGAAATTCTCTTTAAGATCAGTGCAAACCACAACACGAGGGGGCACAGTCTTAAGCTGGAGGGTGGGAGGTTTAGGAGGGAGTTCAGGAAGCACTTCTTCACAGAGAGGGTGGTGGATACTTGGAATGCACTGCCATTAGCTCAGGCTCCGCAACTGTGTAGGCAGGGATAGTGACACTCGGGGTAGCACCACCTAGTGGTTAAAGAAATAATTCCCCCCGACATCCATGGAGCTGGGACCTGATCCGGCATCTGGGCCAAAGGCAAAGGCCGATCAATAGGTCCAGGTTGTGAGACTGTCATCAGGACATCTGGCATCGGGACAAGCGCCGGAGTCCCGCACGAAGGGGGAGAAAGGGCATCCACATTAAGGCCTGCAGGCTGAGGAGGGGCCTCCATCTCCTTGACCCCAAGAGGGGAATGCAGAGTTTACCCCATAGACCCAACAACGTTGAGGGGTGCACCACAGTTTTAGCTGGAGGTACCAGCTGGAGATGTGGAGGAAGAGGAGGGAGAGGGGCCTTCTCCCTCTGGTCCAGTCGTACGTCCAGCGAGGCACCGATAGGCCCCGATGGGGTGAACCACAGCAGTGTGACTATCACCGACGGCTGTCTTGGCAGGTGGAGGCAGGCGGGGGAGGAGCTACTGACCACCTTGCACTCCAGGTCATTAGATTTCTCCTTATGCTTCTTGGAAGCAGTAGATTTTTCAACCGAGGACTCTCTAAGGTGGTCCTTCTTTTCCAGTGATTTTTCAATCACATCCCACATCCACCTAAACATGGAAGAGAGGAAGAGTGCAGAGGAAGGCTACAAAGATAATAGCAGGTCAGCAGGGCAAGTCATACGAGGAGAGGTTGAGGGCACTGAACATGTACTCCCTGGAAGAGGGAGAGAGAGAGAGAGGAGGGACATGATTGGGAGCTTCAAGTACTTGAAAGGGATAAATAAGGTGATGGCGGGAAAGAACTGGATGACGGGCAAGGGACTGCCCCCCTTTATAGTCACGCTGACGTCACATCACCTGACAATGGGGCACGGCCCCTGCTGATGACTGCTAGCTACGAGTTTGCCGTGCAGTTCTGATGCCAGGAGATGCAGACCTATACGTGAAGACCTACTGCAGGAACTCTCTCAATGTAAGATCAGTTGTTTTCTGTCCTTTCTATGGTCCTTAGTGTTTGTCATGTATCAGGTAAGTGATCTCTTGACATCCAGTCTCTCTCTCCCCCCCCCGGATTGTGCAAGTCAAATATGTTTTTTTTAATCAGCCTGCCATTGCCTGGCCTGTACACAAAAACCCACATTTAGTGCTAGAATACAGTTTACTTGTGATTTATGTGACAGTAAAATATATGTGTACCTTATTCTTATGTTATATATGTGCCTGAACCAAGATGTATGTTAACCCTGTATATGCCTGATGCCTGATGATCATTTTTTTGTTCCATTGTATAAGGTGCCCAGTTTAGGGTGAAGTTTAACATTGATGTGTTCAACATGTTTACAGTAGTCAAGCCGGGAGTTCAGTCATATACCCAGGTACTTGTAATGGGGGACTACGCAGGGGCGGACTGGCCAGGGGTGCCTGGGATGCTAATTGCATCCTGGCCTGTCAGCATGTGGCCTGACACTGTGTGCTGCCTTGCCTTTTTTTTTTTTGTGGCGCCGAGACGATTAAACTATTTGCTTGCCTCTAGTACCAGCCCCAGCCACAATGCAGACAATAACATCAGAGGGGAGGGGGGTGCTAGCTGCACATGCTGCTTACTGTCCCATGCCCGGATCCTGATGTTCTCTGTCTGGCTGTGGAGAGGGCAAGAAGATGTTATTTTGATTGGTGCCATGCACCATTTCTTGAACGGAGACGGAGAGAGGAGGTCGAGTGTTTGTGTTTACTACACAGCTGCAGTGCTCCTGGACAGACAGAGGATGTGTGTAGACCCTACACTAGTTGTTAGTTGCGGGATTGTGGACTGCAAGTGCAAGGTAACAGTCGACCGTGAACGACAGTCCATTGACATCTGCAAATATTTAAATTATTTTTCATCGACGAGTTTGCGGGTGGGTGGGTGAGTGCTTCCGACTCGATGGTACACCCATACAGTACACTGAGCCAAGCTGGAGTTCTTTTAAAAAGACCATCGTCTCGAGAGGACTGGAGTGTGCTTGTGCATGCCTGCCCTGCCCTGGCCTGGTTGTAGGTAATGTAAACAAGTAAATTAATTTATTTTGAAATCTGTACGATTTCTCTTTCTGGTTATGACCTGACAGGACTGTTTCTTCAAAGCAGTACACAAACTAGAAAAGGGTGTGGTTGTCCCCAGTGAAACAACCACTAGCATATTCTGGAACACATGTTATACTTTATGTGGCAACTCATTTAGAAATTATTGTCAATCAAGGCTGTATTTAACCCATTAAGTGATGATCTGTGTGATTTTTAATCATCTATACCATCACCTTCTACCCGTAATTGCATAACAGGCATTTTACTTTCCCCTCAAAAATCCCCAGTCGACCTTGTTTTCATTGTAAGATAATACAAAATAAGATTTATAGCTATATTGGTTTAAAATGGAGCCCATTTTACAGAAATTATGTTTTGAAAGGGTTACAACTGTAACTTGTAAAGCTTGGAACATACTTCTTTTCAAATGAAATCTTGGAGTCAGATTGACATACATACATCTTACCAATACTGTTTTCATGTGTCTACACATGTTGATATTTATTTATTCATTTAAAATTACTCTAGCCAGGATAACCATATGAGATACAGCCTTTCATTTCAAAACAGTTCCAGGGAGGATGGCAACAGTCAAAAGGTTAACATAGTTCAGCAGGAATAATCACATATGGGTTAAAATAAACTGTAACGGTTAAGTACAAGTAAACAGTGATCAAAGCAAGCAAACAAAGTTGGCCACAACAGACAACGAGCATAAGCATTGTTTTTCAGCATGATCTGTTTGAGATTCTGTATCAAAACAAATACAGGGGGGTTCTAAAGTGGCTGAAAAGGCTGGATTTGAACACCTGCAAACTGGAAGCATTCCTTAGATGGCAAGGGAGTTTGTTTCAGGTGTCTGGTGCTATAAATGTAAAGACCTTTTACAGAATTCACTCTGCATCCTGTGAATTGAGAAGGCAAGTGTGGATACTGAGCAGAGTGTGAGGTGGGCTGGGAGATAATCAGGGCTTTACCCTTGCCACAGTTAGTCAATGCAGAAAACCAGTAACAATCACACCTGATTGATGGACTTGGCCAGTTAAGCTGGTCATCCAGCAGACAATGGAATATCACAGAAAGAGCCCACCATGCCTTAGGACCGTTCCCCAGTCCCCCTGAGTGGCCACGAAACATAATTCTAAAAATGTTAAACTACAGAGACAAAGTTTACATTCAGCAGAAGGCTTGATAGAAGGGGGAACTGTACTGGAACTCAAGTCAGTTCTATATCTTCAATGATTTACACTCCTCATGTTTGGCAACTCCATGAGGAATATCGGGGCATTTTCTCTAAACTCACGGCAGCTGGCATTCGTTATTGCCTCCTTTATCCAGCTAAATTATTGCTTACCACTGAGAGTGGTACCAAGCAGTTTGAGTCAGCGAAGGAGGTGTTGGCAGGTTTACCTATAATTTTCCCTGATCTCTTTCCTCAGCAGAAAGGTTCTCTGCCAGTTTTGTTATTTCTCCCCAAGGGCTCTCTGAGTGTCTGGACTACACCCAGCTCCTTATTTCAGTCTGCACAGTGAGTCCAGGTGGGTGAGTCACCCGTGCTGCTTTGGGGAGAGCCCTGGTTCTCCTGGCCCTCATGACCAACACCTTAGGAGCTGCTGCACACTAAATCCCAGCGGGAAGATGGTAGTGCTGCTCTGTGGAGGGTCAGTTTCTCCTGGCCCTGATGACCTACACCTCAGGGAACTGCTGCAAAGTGAGTTGGCACAGTGGAGTCCACAGTGTTGCTTTGGTGGAAGGCTGTGGTTCTCCTGGCCTCACGACTCACACTTTGGGGAGCTGCTACATAGTGAATATGGGTGGGGAGATAGCGGTGCTGCTTCTGGTGAGGGCCGTGGTTTTCCTGGCCCTAACGACCAACACCTCAGGGAGCTGCTGCTCAGTGAGTCCTGGCTTGGAAGTTCCGCACTTCTTTGGGGAGGGCCGTGGTTCTCCTGGCTGTCAGGAACAACACTTCAGGGAGCTGATGCACAGTGAGTCTGTGTCGGGGAATCAGCACAACTGCTGTGGGGAAGGGCCATAGTTCTCCAGGTCCTCATGACCAACACCTCAGGGAAGTGCTGTACAGTGAGCACTGGTGGGGGAGTTGGCAGTGCTGCTTCGGGGGAGGGTCGTGCTTCTCCTGGTCCTCAGGTTGAACACTTCAGGGAGCTGCTGCACAGTGAGTCTGGGCATGGGAGTTGGGGGTGTTGCTTTGGGGGAGGGCCATGATTCTCCAGGGCCTAATGACCAACACCTCAGGGAGCTGCTGCACAGTGAGTCCAGCTGTGGGAGTAGGCGGCTCTGCTTCAGGGAAGGGCTGAGGTTCTCCTGGCCCTCACGACTACATCTCAGAGATCTGCTGCACAGTGAGTCCAGGCAGGGGAAAGTTGGCCCTTCCTCCGGGGAGGGCCACTATTCTCCTGGCCCTCATGACCAGCACATTGGGGAGCTGCTGCACAGTGAGTCTGGGTGGGGAGTTGGTGGCGGCTCAGGATAGGGCCTGGTTCTCCTGGCCCCTCAACTAACACTAAGGGAGCTGCTGCTCTGTCAGTATAGGCATGGGATCTGGGGCGCCTAGGGTAGGGCCGGCTGCTCCCTTTAACTCATGGCTAAGACCTTGGGGAGCTCCTGCACAGTGGGTCCAGGTGAGGGAGTCAGTGGTGATGCTTCAGGAGAGGGCTGTGGCTCTCCTGGCCTTCTCGACCTAGACCTCAGAGAGCTGCTGCACCATGAGTCTGGCCATTGGAGTCTCGGGCGCTGCTTTGGGGAAGGGCTGTGGTTCTCCTGGCCCTCATGACCCACACCTTGGGGAGCTACTGCACAGTGAATCTGGGTGGGGAGTCAGCATCGCTGCTTTGGCGGAGGGCTGTGGTTCTTCTGGCCCTCACAACCAACACATCAGGGAGCTGCTGCACAGTAAGTCCAGGTGCTAGAGTCGGGGGTGCTGCTTTGGGGGATGGCTGTGGTTCTCCTGGCTCTCATGACCTACACCTTGGGGAGCTGCTGCACAGTGATTCTTGGCAGGGTACATGGCGGCCCTTTTTTGGGGAGGGCTGTGGTTCTCCTGTACCTCACGATCAACAACTCCGGGAGCTGCAGCACAGTGAATTGAGGTGTGGAAGTTGGCGGGGCTGCTTCAGGAGAGGGCTGTGGTTCTCCTCGCCCTATTAACCAACACCTTGGGGAGCTTCTGCACAGTAAGTCCAGTGGCAGAGTTTGTGGCACTGGTCAGGGTGGGCCGTGGTTCTCCTAGCCCTCATGACCAACACATCAGGGAGCTGCTGCACAGTGAATCCGGGCATGGGAGTCGGTGGTGCTGCTTTGGGGAAAGGTCGTGCTTCTCCTGGTGTTGACGACCAACTTCTCCGGGAGCTGCTGCACAGTGAGCCTGGGCATAGGAGATGACGCTGCTGCTTTGGGGGCAGACCGTAGTTCTCCTGGCCTTGGTGACCAACACCTTGGGGAGCTGCTGCACAGTGAGTCTGGGAGTGGGAGTCCACCACACTGCTTCGGGGGAATGGCTGTGATTCTCCTGGCCCTCATGACCCACACCTTGGGGAGCTGCTGCACAGTGAATCCAGGTGGGGGAGAATGTGGCGCTGCTTCAGGGGAGGGCCGTGATTCTCCAGGCCCTCATGACCAATACATGGGGCGCTGCTGCACTTTGATTCTGGGTGAGGGAGTCGGCGTCGCTGGTTTGAGGGAGGGCTGTGGTTCTTATGTCCTTCACAACCAACACATCAGGGAGCTGCTGCACAGTGACTTCAGGTGGCGGAGTCAGCTGCACTGCTTTGGAGGAAGGCAGTGGTTCTCCTGGCCCTCATGACCAACACCTTGGGGAGCTTCTGCACAGTGAGTCTGGGCGGGGGAGTTTTCGGCGCTGATCCTGGCCCTGACAAACAACACCTCAAGGAGCTGCTACACAGTGAGTCCAGGCGGGGGAGTTGGTGGCACTGCCTCCAGGAATGGCCGCAGCTTTCCTGGTCCCTCATGATCAACACATGGGGAGTTGCTACAGGGGATTCAGTGGTGCTGCTTTGGAGGAGAGCAGTGGTTCTCCTGGCCCTCATGGCCAAGACCTCGTGGAGCTGCTGCACAGTGAGTCTGGGCTGGGATGTTGGTGGTGCTGCTTTGGGGGAGGGCAGTGGTTCTCCAGGCCCTTATGACCAACACCTCAGGGAGCTGCTGCACAAGGAGTCCAGGTGCGGGAGTCATCAGAGCTTCTTTGGGGGAGAGCCCTGGTTCTCCTGGCCCTCACTATCAACACCTCAGGGAGCTGCTGCACAGTGAATTGGGGTGTGGGAGTGGGTGGTACTGCTTCAGGAGAGGGCCGTGGTTGTTCTCGCCCTCAAAATCAACACCTTGGGGAGCTTCTGCACAGTAAGTCCAGTGGCAGAGTTCATGGCGCTGGTCAGGGGAGGGCTGTGGTTCTCCTGGCCCTCATGACCAACACATCAGGGAGCTGCTGCACAGAGTCCAGGCATGGGAGTCGGCATTGCTGCTTTGGGGAAGGGTCGTGGTTCTACTGGTGCTGAAGGCCAACACCTGTGGGAGCTGTTGCACAGTGAGCCCAGGCAGGGGAGACGAGGCTGCTGCTTCGGGGCCAGACCGTGGTTCTCCTGGCCTTGGCAACCAACACCTCGGGGAGCCGATACACAGTGAGTCCAGGAGTGAGAGTCAGCCACACTGCTTTGGGGAAGGGCTGTGGTTCTCCTGGCCCTCATGACCCACACCTTGGGGAGCTGTAGCACAGTGAATCCGGGTGGGGAGAATGGCGCTACTTCTGGAGAGGGCCATGTTTCTCCAGGCCCTCATGACCAACATCTCGGGAGATGCTGCACTTTGATTCTGGGTGGGAGTCGGCGTTGCTGGTTTTGGGGGAGGTCTGTGGTTCTTCTGGCCCTCACTACCAACAGCTTTGGGGAGCTTCTGCACAGTGAATCTGGGTGGGGGAGTTCACGGCACTGCTCCTGGCCCTGACAAACAACACCTCGGGAGCTGCTACACAGTGAGTCCAGGTGAGGGAGTCGGTGGCGCTGCCTCCAGGAAGGGCTGCAGCTTTCCTGGCCCTCATGATCAACACATGGGGAAGCTGCCACATGGTTGTCCTGGCCCTAATGACCAGCACCTTGGGGAGGTGCTGCACAGTGAATCTGGGCTGGGGAGTCGGCTGCGCTGCTTAAGGGGAGGACTGTGGTTCTCTTGGCCCTCATGACCAACATGTAGTAGTAGTAGTAAAAATCTTTATTTTTATACAGGATAAGCTGGAATAAAACATCTTTAGGACAAGTCCTATATTATAGATGCTACTGTTCGATCTCAGTACGACATACAATACAAAGACAATAACAAATTTAACAAACGTCGTAAGTCATCATTTACACCTACGTAATACCTGCACACTAATCATTGCACATACATCGTACTCTCAATTTGTATTTGAACTCCTTCAGAAATAAATTTTAACATCACTCTGGTTGACTATGGATTCTTTATTTACTGAATTACATATTTGGAACATAATAGCTGCACAGTGAGCCCAGTCTTAAAAGTTGGCGGCTCTGCTTCGGGGGAGGGACGTTGTTCTCCAGGCCATCAGGAACAACACCTCTGGGAGTTTCAGCACATGAGTCCAGGTGGGGAGTCGGCAACACTGCTTTGGGGAAGAGCCATTGTTCTCCTGGCTCTCATGACCAACACCTTAGGGAGCTGCTGCACAGTGAGTCTGGGTGGGGGAGTTGGCAGCAGTGCTTCAGGATAGGGTCTGGTTCTCCTGGCCCTCACAACTAACACTAAGGGAGCTCCTGAACAGTCAGTATGGGCATGGGATACGGGGGTGCTCTTTCAGGGTAGGGCCATGCTCCTCCTTTAACTCATGACTAAGACCTTGGGGAGCTCCTGCACAGTGGGTCTGGGTAAGGGAGTCAGTGGTGATGCTTCAGGGGAAGGCTGTGACTCTCCTGGCCTTCTTGACCAAGACCTCGGGGAGCTGCTGTACCATGAGTCTGGCATTGGAGTCTTGGGCGCTGCTTTGGGGAAGAGCTGTGGTTCACCTGGCCCTCATGACCAACATCTAGGGGAGCTGCTGCACAATGAAACTGGGCAAGGAGTTGGCAATGCTGCTTCAGGGGAGGGCAGTGGTTCTTCTGGACCTCACGACCTACACCTTAGGGATCTGCTGCACAGTGAGTCTGGGTGGGAGAGTCAGCATTGCTGTCTCTGGGAAGGGCCGTGGTTGTCCTGACCCTCATGACCAACACATTGAGAAGCTGCTGCACAGTGAGTCTGGGTGGGGGAGTTGGCGGTGATGCTTCAGGGTAGCGCCGTGGTTCTCCTGGCCCTCACAACCAACACTTTGGTAGCTGATGCACAGTCAGTGTGGGCATGGGTTTCATGGGTGGTGCTTTGGGGAAGGGCTGTGGTTCTCCTTTAACTCATTACCAACACCTCAGGGAGCTGCTTCACAGTGAGCCTGTGCAGGGGAGAAGGGGGGACTGCTTCGTGGAGGGCTGTGGTTCCCCTTGCCCTCACAACCAACACCTCATGGAGCTACTGCACAGTGAGTCCGGGCAGTGGAGTCAATGGTGCTGCTTTGGTGAAGGGCCGTGGTTCTCTTGGCCCTCATAATCAATATCTTTTGTAGCTGCTGGCTGTGAGTCTGGGTGGGGGAGTCAGCAGTGCTGCTTTGAGGGAGGGTCGTGGTTCTCCTGGCCCTCATGACTCACACCGTGGGGAGCTCCTGCACAGTGAATCCGGGCAGAGGAGATGGCGGCACTGCTTCTGGAGAGGGACATGGTTCTCCTGGCCCTAACGACCAACACCTGACAGAGCTGCTGCATAGCAAGTCAGGCCAGGGGAATTGGCCACGCAGCTTTGGGGGACGTCCATGGTTCTCTTGGCCTTCACGCCCAACCCCTTGTGGTGCTGCTGCACAGTGTGTACGGGCCTGGAAGTCGGCATGCTGCTTTGAGGGAGGGCCGTGGTTCTCCAGTCTGTCAGGATCAACACCTCGGGGAGCTGCTGCACAGTGACTCCAGGTGGGGGGAATCGGCTGAACTTATTTGGGGAAGGGCCATAGTTCTCCTAGCCCTCACCGAAGCTTGGGCAGCTGCTGCATGGTGAGTCCTGGTGGAAGAGTTGGCAGCGCTGCTTTGGGGGAGAGCTGCGATTCTCCTGGTCCTCAAGACCAACACATTGGAGAGCTGCTGCACAGTGAGTCAGGGTGGGGGAGTTGGCAGCACTGCTTCGGCTGAGATCGTTGCTTCTGGTTCTCCTGGCCCTCACAAAGAACACTTCAGGAACTGCTGCACAGTGAGTCTGTGCATGGCATTCGGGGGTGCTGCTTTGGGGAAGGGCCCTAGTTCTCTTTTCCCTCATGACCAACACCTCAGTGAGCTGCTGTACAGTGAGTGTGGGTGAGGAAATCAGCTGTGCTGCTTTGGGGCAGAGCCATGGTTCTCCTGGCCCTCACGACCTACACCTCATTGGGCTGCTGCACAGTGACTTCAGGCAAGGAAGTCAGTGATGCTGCTTTGGAGGAAGTATGTGGTTCTCCTGGCCCTCACGACCAGCACCTCAGGGAGCTGCTCCACAGTGAGTCCAGGTGGTGGAGTCACCCGTGCTGCTTTGGGGGACAGCCCTGGTTCTCCTGGCCCTCATGCCCAACACCTTCGGGAGCTGCTGCACACTGAATCCTGGTGGGGGAGATGATGGCGCTGCTTCTGGGGAGGGCCATGTTTCTCCTGGCCCTGATGACCTACACCTCAGGGAACTGCTACAAAGTGAGTTGGCACAGTGAAGTCAGCGGCGCTGCTTTGGGGGAAGGCTGTGGTTCTCCTAGCTGTCATGACTCACACCTTGGGGAGCGGCTGCACAGTGAATCTTATGAGTAAAATGCTGTGACTCTTAGCTCGTCTTCCAAGGAAGCTGGTTTGAAGACCTGGAGTGTTCCTGGCAAGATCCAATGGACCGACTCTCTTACTAGTGCGCTGAACTGGGCCTGATGGTGGTCTAAATATACAGGATCTTTCTCACCCTTTTTTTTCTCTCTGTTTGGGTATAGATGGCTTCACAGATCTGAAGCCTTTTTGAATGGACATTGGGCACACCAGGGATTTGGGGTTAGGTATGCAGCATAGCTATTTACTGCTCTATATCACTGGCTGGTATTAATTACTTAGGTTTATACGTGGTTTCTTACTGTTTGGGGGCTCCGGGGGTGATGGTTGTCTCACATGGGCTGCTGAGAGGTTAATCATGTGGCGTGAGACAGATGGGAGAGCGGTTAACCCGAACCGGGGTAAGTTGGTTGTAGGGGGGTGGGGGGGTTGTGGTTTGGCTAGTTTGAAATATAGGGCAGGGATTGTCTGGCTGGGGGGAGGGTCCATGACTACACACTGTTGTGTTGTGCAAATTGTTTTTCCATCACAGGGCCCTGACCAGCTACAACACCGGCCTACCCCGGGCAACGGTCCTGGCTAGCCCACTATCCTCCACCTGGGTACCCAGAGAGTGTGACTGTGTTAGGGATTCTGAATGCATACACAGCTGGGTGATTGATAAGAGTATTTAAGCTAATTAACCTGATTACGCCCATCCCATGTTCAAACCCCCAGAATAAATCAGATCTATCTTTTTTCTGCATTCAGCCTGATTGTGGTGCCTGTTTGTGCTCGAAGTACTGTACTGTTTCTGTTTGCTCTGCCTAACCTTGTTTTGCAGGTAGTCCCCAGGGTCAAGCCGGAGGAACCAGCCCTGGTTGTAAGTGCAAACAGTGTGGGTACTACAAGGTATATTGGTGGTATTGTGAAGGTAGTTACTGGGTATTGTAGCCACTCGAGGGAAAGAGGGGTTACACTGTGAAGGAGCCAGGTTTGGGATCATTTGGGAGCCAGGGAGGGCCATTCAGTCAATGACAGGCTTCACAATGGGCACTAAACAGTGAATAAAGATGGTGGCAGGGCGCCACTACTCACACCACCATCATCTGAGACTTTTGAGGAGAAATTCGCTAAGTTGTTGCTGGTTGAAGGGAAAACTGTACAGGACTTTAAGAAACTGTTCCTGCCACCTGGGTGTGTTCCTTCCCCAACACCCCCTCCCACTCCAGCGCCTGTTACTGCCTGCAGAGAAAATCCTTGCCTCAGAGGCCTGCCCCCTTGTCAACATTACTACCAGCACCCCAATGGAACTGGTCTGCATAGGCTTCTTGAGTTTAGAGCCTGGCCAGTGAAACATTAGTAAAGTGTTAGTGGTTACGGATCATTTCACAATGTATGCACAAGCTTTCCCCATCAAAGATCAAAAGGCAGCTACCGTGGCCAAGGTGCTAGTGGAAAATTTCTTCATCCATTATGGTGCCCCCAGTGGATTCATTCCAAGTAGGCAGGGGTAGTAGCGATGCGACCTGGGAGCACAAGGAAGTTAAGGGACTTGCTCAGGATCACACAATATGCAACTAGGCGGCTGTGGGATTCAAACCCAGGTCTCCAGATTTGCAGCTCAGAGCCTTAACCCACTGCACCATACTGCCTCCTAAAAAGCAAACCTCTAAGATTGGCAGAAGGGACCTCAGTTTAACATGTTACTGTATCTGAAGGATGGTACCTCTAATGTGGAGGCCCCAGTGCTGCATTGCATGGTCAGTACTGAGTATGATCCGAGGACCTCAGTGCTGGACCTGACCTTGTGACCTTCCTCCTTGGAGACAACAGTAAGACACACTGATATGACCAATAGCACTAATCAGTAAACAGCAGAAAGAGTTAAGTAGGGTATTGAGCTTAGAGAGGGAGGTAGCAGGGGCAGTGCCATAGACCACGTATGTGTAAAAAAGAAGATTGGGAGAAGCATTTTAGAGACCAGCTTGTGACGATGGGAAGGGGGAAGGAGTCTTTATGTCGATAGAGAGACATCACTCCAAAATCTCCCCCATTAGACTATGATTATGTTCTTGTATCACAAACCCCTCATATTGGCTGAAAGGTTGCTTGCTGTCCCCCATTTATCACCTTCAGATTTTTGTATTTTGAAAGTCTCAGTCATATTCCCACTTTCCCTTCTTGACTCCATGGAGTACATATTCAGGTCAGGCAGTCTCCAAGTGTCCATAGGTCCCTGCTGTTCATGTACAATTTCCATTGCTCTCCTTTAGACTGATTGTAAGCAGTACTGTAGGTGCAGCCTCACCAAGATCGTGAAATGTCTCCTTTTAGAAAAAGCTCTGTCAACTTGCATGGGGCAGTATTCTTGTGAATGTTACTTATGGTAACACCTAGGTCACTGTCCTCCGAGGGCTGATCTAACCTGTCCCCCCCCATCCAGTGCTATGTTTTCAGGTTCCTTTTCTCTCTGTGCATGTCCTTGTACTTTTTGGCATTAAATCTGCATTGCCAGGTCTTGGACCACTTTTACAGTTTTGTTAAGTCCTCTTTCCTGTTCCTAAACTCTTTCTCATGGTCCTCCACCCTATCAGATACCTTAGTTACTGTCATTTGCAAAGAGGCACATTTCGCCCTGAATCCCTTCTCTAATGTCACATATAAACAGACTGAAGAGCACTACTGGGACTAACTTCACTACTTTACTGGTGGGAGGAAGGAGGAATGGGGTGCTCTTAGGTTAGGAAAGGAGTTACTTTACTTAATTTCTTGGTGGAGGAAGATGAGATGCAGTGATACGAGAAGGGGAAAGGGTGGTTTTTTTGTTTAGTTTTATTTTGGTCCCAGACAGACTGACATCAGCAATGGCAATGTGGGTCACATGACTGACTACCTAGGACATGAACAGGACTGGCAAAGTCTCGCATGACTTTAGTGGTCCATATAAATACCTTTGCACATTATGTCACGCGGCAGTGTGAGAGCAAGCAAGCAAGAGAGGGAGTACATGGGTCTGGAGTGATAGAGAGAGAGAGAGAGCAGTGATGAGTGAGAGGAGGACACTCAAGTGTGAAGTGGCAGAAAAAATTGAACAGGGTATCCAATCTGGCCAGGGATGACTTGGGCACAACATTGTAGACTACATCACAGTGGGCAAATATTGGGAGGATCATCTTCGGGACAAGTTCACGCCTTGCCGGGAGAGGGAGGCAGTTCCTGTATAAAGCACCAATCAAAGAAAAAGGATTACCTTGTGTATTTGGCTTCCACCTACACATTCAGTCATTGCAATGTAAGCTGGCGTGTACAGGCAGATCAAGGACAGACTAATATAATAAATCCTTGACATGATGTGCCATTGAGAGAGAGATTGCTCAGCAGACCAGGTACAGATGGGGCAGAGGAGGAACACTGAATGATCTAGGAGCAGGACAAGGAAGCATTTTCGCTTCAAAATTAGTTTTATCTTTCTTGTGGTAATTTGTATTTATCTTTTTTTTTTCTTTTTTTTCCTTTCCAGGGCCCACAGGAACTGATTTGTCATGGCAGGCCATATCTGTGACCAACAAACAAAGGCTGTTTGCCAATAGTAAGGTAGGAAAAAAGGGTCCCATTTTTAAACAAATTTGGAGGGTACATGAAGGGAAGGGGGGATTGCAGTCCTTGGACCAGAAAAAATGGTTGATGGATTTCTACTACCATCACACACATTTTTTTTTTCTGACCCAAGAACAGAACTCGATCCAAGATTGGGTCCCTCTTGGAGAAATACAGCATAGTAGAAGCCAAACGTCAACATATTGACTTTAATTCTGCATTGTAGCAGCATGCTTTTGTCTTACACTGAGAATACTGAACAGAAATATTCATTTAGTAAAGCTGCCTTCTGCTTCTCATCTTCCTCCCCCTGAGCCTGACCACCCTGTCACTAGTTTTGCACTGTCTGGTCTTGTGTGTATTAAAATAATGCCTTGTCAGCCTCTTGAACCCTCTCTACACATCTTAGCTTCACATCTGCTTTTGCCTGTGCCAGTTTTCTCTTGGCCATCCTCAGCTTTTCTTGATATTAACATAGAAACATAGAAGTCTGTCGGCAGAAAAGGACCGAAACGCCCACCTAGTCTGCCCATTTGTATAGCTATCTGCTAAGACATGCCTCCCCCCAACCCCAACACTCTCCTGTGTCTGTTCCATGTATTTTTGAAGCCTTCCACTGTTGCTTCTGCAACCAACTCATCTGGAAGCCTATTCCACTTATCCACCACCCTCTATGTGAAATAGTACTTCCTAATGTTACCCTTGAACTGTCCCCCCTCAATCTGTAACCCATGCCCCCTCATCCTCTGATTCTCTTTTTAGCAGAAAGATGTTTTACAGTGGCACCCGGATTATACCCTTAAGGTACTTGAAGGTCTCAATCAAGTCCCCCCTCTCCCTCCTCTGTTCCAGGGAGTATGTGTTCAGTTCTCCCAACTTTTCCTCATAGGACAGGTGGCTGAGCCCCTTTACCATCTTTGTTGCCCTCCTCTGAACTCACTCCAGCCTCCCCACGTTGGCATCGATGTGTTCGTTGTAAAGGTTTCGCTGAGGGATCAGTATACAGATAAGGTGGAGAGTTTTCATTTCTGAGGAGACTGTGGCCACACTTTGGTGAACTTGAGGCTGCTCAGAAGGGATGGTCTGCACCTAATGAAGAGGGATCATGGTGCTGTGGCATAGGTATGTATGACACCTAAGAAAGCTTTTAAATTAGGAAAGAGCATGTAGCACAGTTGAGGACAATCACAATCACATAGCTGAGGGGAGGAGGTTAAAAGGGACTCCCACAGCATTAAAGTAAACAGTAGGGACAGGTTAGGAAGGTGGAGAAGGGGGAAATTGCAGTGGGACTTATATGAGAGAGGAAAGCAGTCATATTGATGGAGCAGTATGTATAGGGCTAGAGAGGAAGGGGCAATGGGGATGGTGGAGAGTAGCAGAGGAGATCTGGGGCACATAAAAGAGGGTGAAAGAGCTGGGGGAGGCACTGATATTTGGGGAATTCAACATGCCAGACAGGGACTCCAGTATCCCATTAGCAGAGTCCGCAAGGCAACAGATCCTGATAGATGAAATGCTGGAAGCATTTCTAATCCAGATAATTGTGGAACACACTAAGGAAGAAACCATACTGGGTCTGGTCCTGACAAATAGGGACAGTGTGGGGGAGGTGAAGGTGTGGGAACCATTGGGATCAAGCAGTCACAGGGCTGAGTGGGTTAAGGTCAATCTGCTGGCAGATTGGATGCACTCCAGGACTGTTGTACTAGACTTCCTGAGGTCAGATTTTGGGATGACTACAGGTCCATTAGCCTAACCTCAGTTAGTGGTAAATTTTTAGAAATATTACATACATAGAAACATACATAGAAGTTGATAGCAGATAAGGACTGCAAGGCCCATCCAGTCTGCCCATTATTTTTACCTTATGAATCTCTCGTTAAGTGACAGAAAAAATGGCAATGATTTCAAATTCCCTGTGGTGCTTTGGTCCAATTAGGCAGCAGGGTGAGCACAAGGATAACTGAGTGGGCCAAATGGCACTTTGGGCTGGCACTTTTTATTTGCTGGGCATCTATTGAAAATTAATGTACCCCCCTGTCAGGGGTACTAGCCAATTGGAGCCCAGCAAATAAAAACCACATTTTCTAAGGAAAGATAAAGACAGGCTGTAGATAGTGTAACATAAGGTGACCAAAAGGATTCAGGGCCAACAGGGCAGATCTTAAGAGGATATGAGGAGATAAAGATTGATACAGCTCCTCCACTTACCACCTTGGTCAGCCACCATCTGAATGATAGTGAGTGCACATACAACTGCTGTAGGAAAGCTAATTCTACAGCAGCTGGGCACATGCTCCCTGTCATTCAGATGGTGGCTGCCTAAGGTAGTTAAGTGGAAGGGCTGTGTCGGTCGCATCTCTGACCTCTTCAGCTATGTCACTTGAACAAGGCAATTGACCTCCCCTCTCAGTCCATTTCAGCAAAAAGTACAGGTAGAAGCAGGACACAACTGAAAATGAGAGGCTGCATCACAGCTGTACTGTCCGTCTAAAATGGATGTGTTGGGGGGGTTGAGAGGCAGCAGCCAGCACAGGTCCATACAAGCCAGTGAGCTTGAGCCTGTACAGTGTACAGCAAATAATGAATGCTTAGCAGTACTTCTTGATTGGGGGGGTGCAATCTCATGATTACCACCAGCAAAGTAATGGACCCTCTGCAAAGCAGCCAGCAAGATATCACTGTGAGACAGTTTGGGAAAAAAAACCCTTCAGTACAAAAGGTCTAGGGAAAGGACATGCAAAATTTTACACACAGTGACACCACATTTTCAAGAAGCCTAAAGTGACACATGGCAGTGGGGGACCTGCTTCATATTTTCACATAGGGAGGGACTGATGTACAGGTAGAGCAAGCGGCTTACAGAAGGTTACTAAGTAAACCAGTGGCTGTGGCGGGATTCAAATCTGGGGATCTTGTAGTTCACAGCTCTGTACTCAGTAACCAAGCACAACACTGCCTCTTCAGTTGGTAATAAAGGTCAAAATGTAATAAAAACAGTGTTTTAAACTAGTCATTGCACATGCTGTTCAGTTGAAAGTTTAACTATTGTGACAGGAATGCAAGGTCCACTCCAAGGATGTCAGTTGCAAGAAATGCCCAGCTTCCTCTGGTGGCTCAATCACAGGCTGCTGCAACCCTGGATTACATATCAACATACAAACATACGAATGTGCCAGCAGAAACAGACCTCCTGGTCTGTAAATGTCTGCTTGAGTGTGTAGCTAGCGCCCCTCGGTCACATCTGCCCACCCCCCCTTTTGTTCACTCTCGGCCATTCTCAGCGTCACCTACCAGTACTCTCCCCTATTCTCTGTCCCATGCTCGTTTAAAGCTACCCACCATTTTGCATGATATCACCCTCTGTGGTAGGGCATTTCACTTTGACACCATTCTCTCTGTGAAGTAATGCCTCACATCTCCCTCTAAATCTTCCCCTCTGTTCTTAGCCCATGCCCTCTAGTGTTCCTTCCCTTCCTCAGTTTAAAAACCCTGTTGGCTCCATCCTTGTTGATTCACCTCAGATACTTGAAAGTTTAGATCATGTCCCCCCATCCCTCCTCTCTTCCAGGGTGTTTACTTCACCCAGCCTGTTCTCATTGTCTCTCCCCTCCATTCTCTGTGTCTCATCCCTTCTTACTAACCAAGCTTTCATCCACTGGCCTTTCCCTTGCATCTGTAAACTGATTTAACTCCTACCTCTCTGGCGACTCCAACAAGTCAAGGTTGGTGAATCCCTCTCTCCCTCTCTCACAATACATTCTGGTGTTCCCCAATGCTCCATCTTGTGCCCTATACTATTCTCCATTTTCTTAAATGATCTTCTGTCCATATCCACTGCAGTAAACCCCTCACAAACTTGCCTCCATCTCCTCACCCCCCCCCATTCATCACCCTTGATGGCTCCCTACTACACGTAGTCCCAGGGGCGGACTGGCTGGGTCACAGGCCAGGGTGCTACACAAGGAAGACAGGCCACCTTCACCTGAACTGTCAGACACCTTCCTACATGAAACATAATTATCAATGCGCAGGATGCGGCCAGACAAAACTTTATTTGGGCAGAGCTACAGCAGAGACACAAAGAGGGAAAGTGACGCACATTTTTGATGGCTTTTATGACTGGGAGAGGTGGAGAGGTACCAGAGATAGCATACAAACCAACAAGTCACTGTAAAATGGATTGCATTTCATTTTGATCCATTGTGAAGATTGATTTGTCTGAGCAGCGGGATTGCATTGCAACGTGCAATGCAATGCAGACTATTTTATACACTGCTTCCCTCTATGCCTGTACTGTACAGGCCTCTCTTGAAGCTGCCCACTGCCTTCAATGAGACATCTTACTTCCAGCAGTGGCATTCCAAGTTCCCACCACCCTCTCCTTGAAACTGAAGAAGCGCTTACTGGCCTCCTTCTTAAAACCAGCCCTCCCCCCAACTCGGCTGTGACCCTTCTTGTTATGGTTGCCACTCAGCTTAAAGAGATCATCCTTATCAGGACTAGAAATTAATTTTAAAAAGTGGTGTTCAACATGGAATACCATTACCAAAGATTAGGTATTCTGTCTTGAAAACTGGTATACAAACCCAATTTTTGGTATACCGTGCCGTCACTGTCACAGGACATAAGAACCACAGCCCTCCCTCAAACCAGCGACGCCGACTCCCTCACCCAGAATCAAAGTGCAGCAGCGCCCCATGTATTGGTCATGAGGGCCTGGAGAATCACGGCCCTCCCCTGAAGCAGCATCACATTCTCCCCCACCTGGATTCACTGTGCAGCAGCTCCCCAAGGTGTGGGTCATGAAGGCCAGGAGAATCACAGCCATTCCCCCGAAGCAGTGTGGTGGACTCCCACTCCCGGACTCACTGTGCAGCAGCTCCCCAAGGTGTTGGTCACCAAGGCCAGGAGAACTACGGTCTGCCCCCAAAGCAGCAGCGTCATCTCCTATGCCCAGGCTCACTGTGCAGCAGCTCCCGGAGATGTTGGTTGTCAACACCAGGAGAAGCACGACCTTTCCCCAAAGCAGCACCACCGACTCCCATGCCCGGATTCACTGTGCAGCAGCTCCCTGATGTGTTGGTCATGAGGGCTAGGAGAACCACGGCCCACCCTGACCAGTGCCACAAACTCTGCCACTGGACTTACTGTGCAGAAGCTCCCCAAGGTGTTGGTTAATAGGGCGAGGAGAACTACAGCCCTCTCCTGAAGCAGCCCCGCTGACTTCCACACCTCAATTCACTGTGCTGCAGCTCCCTGAGTTGTTGATCGTGAGGTACAGGAGAACCACAGCCCTCCCCAAAGAAGGGCCGCCATGTACCCTGCCCAGAATCACTGTGCAGCAGCTCCCCAAGGTGTAGGTCGTGAGAGCCAGGAGAACCACAGCCATCCCCCAAAGCAGCACTCCCGACTCTAGCACCTGGACTTACTGTGCAGCAGCGCTCTGATGTGTTGGTTGTGAGGGCCAGAAGAACCACAGCCCTCCAGCTAAAGCAGCGATGCTGACTCCCCCACCCAGATTCACTGTGCAGTAGCTCCCCAAGGTGTGGGTCATGAGGGCCAGGAGAACCACAGCCCTTCCCCAAAGCAGCGCCCGAGACTCCAATGGCCAGACTCATGGTGCAGCAGCTCTCTGAGGTCTAGGTTGAGAAGGTCAGGAGAGCCACAGCCCTCTCCTGAAGCATCACCACCGACTCCCTCACCTGGACCCACTGTGTAGGAGCTCCCCAAGGTCTTAGCCATGAGTTAAAGGAGCAGCACGGCCCTACCCCTAAAGAGCGCCCCCGAATCCCATGCCTATACTGACAGAGCAGCAGCTCCCTTAGTGTTAGTTGTGAGGGCCAGGAGAACCAGGCCCTATCCTGAAGCACCGCCACCAACTCCCCCACCCAGACTCACTGTGCAGCAGCTCCCCAATGTGCTGGTCATGAGGGCCAGGAGAATAGTGGCCCTCCCCGGAGGAAGGGCCAACTTTCCCTGCCTGGACTCACTGTGCAGCAGATCTCTGAGATGTAGTCGTGAGGGCCAGGAGAACCTCAGCCCTTCCCTGAAGCAGAGCCGCCTACTCCCACAGCTGGACTCACTGTGCAGCAGCTCCCTGAGGTGTTGGTCATTAGGCCCTGGAGAATCATGGCCCTCCCCCAAAGCAACACCCCGACTCCCATGCCCAGACTCACTGTGCAGCAGCTCCCTGAAGTGTTCAACCTGAGGACCAGGAGAAGCACGACCCTCCCCCGAAGCAGCACTGCCAACTCCCCCACCAGTGCTCACTGTACAGCACTTCCCTGAGGTGTTGGTCATGAGGACCTGGAGAACTATGGCCCTTCCCCACAGCAGTTGTGCTGATTCCCCGACACAGACTCACTGTGCATCAGCTCCCTGAAGTGTTGTTCCTGACAGCCAGGAGAACCACGGCCCTCCCCCAAAGAAGTGCCGGAAACTTCCAAGCCAGGACTCACTGAGCAGCAGCTCCCTGAGGTGTTGGTCGTTAGGGCCAGGAAAACCACGGCCCTCACCAGAAGCAGCACCGCTATCTCCCCCACCCATATTCACTATGTAGCAGCTCCCCAAAGTGTGAGTCGTGAGGGCCAGGAGAACCACAGCCTTCCACCAAAGCAACACTGTGGACTCCACTGTGCCAACTCACTTTGCAGCAGTTCCCTGAGGTGTAGGTCATCAGGGCCAGGAGAAACACGGCCCTCCCCAAAAGCAGCGCTACCATCTTCCCCACTGGGATTTAGTGTGCAGCAGCTCCCTAAGGTGTTGGTCATGAGGGCCAGGAGAACCAGGGCTCTCCCCCAAAGCAGCACGGGTGACTCACCCACCTGGACTCACTGTGCAGACTGAAATAAGGAGCTGGGTGTAGTCCAGACACTCAGAGAGCCCTTGGGGAGAAATAACAAAACTGGCAGAGAACCTTTCTGCTGAGGAAAGAGATCAGGGAAAATTATAGGTAAACCTGCCAACACCTCCTTCGCTAACTCAAACTGCTTGGTACCACTCTCAGTGGTAAGCAATAATTTAGCTGGATAAAGGAGGCAATAACGAATGCCAGCTGCCGTGAGTTTAGAGAAAATGCCCCCGATATTCCTCATGGAGTTGCCAAACATGAGGAGTGTAAATCATTGAAGATATAGAACTGACTTGAGTTCCAGTACAGTTCCCCCTTCTCCCAAGCCTTCTGCTGAATGTAAACTTTGTCTCTGTAGTTTAACATTTTTAGAATTATGTTTCGTGGCCACTCAGGGGGGCTGGGGAATGGTCCTAAGGCATGGTGGGCTCTTTCTGTGATATTCCATTGTCTGCTGGATGACCAGCTTAACTGGCCAAGTCCATCAATCAGGTGTGATTGTTACTGGTTTTCTGCATTGACTAACTGTGCGCAAGGGTAAAGCCCCTGATTATCTCCCAGCCCACCTCACACTCTGCTCAGCATCCACACTTGCCTTCTCAATTCACAGGATGCAGAGTGAATTCTGTAAAAGGTCTTTACATTTATAGCACCAGACACCTGAAACAAACTCCCTTGCCATCTAAGGAATGCTTCCAGTTTGCAGGTGTTCAAATCCAGCCTTTTCAGCCACTTTAGAACCCCCTGTATTTGTTTTGATACAGAATCTCAAACAGATCATGCTGAATAACAATGCTCATGCTCGTTGTCTGTTGTGGCCCAACTTTGTTTGCTTGCTTTGATCACTGTTTACTTGTACTTAACCGTTACAGTTTATTTTAACCCATATGTGATTATTCCTGCTGAACTATGTTAACCTTTTGACTGTTGCCATCCTCCCTGGAACTGTTTTGAAATGAAAGGCTGTATCTCATATGGTTATCCTGGCTAGAGTAATTTTAAATGAATAAATAAATATCAACATGTGTAGACACATGAAAACAGTATTGGTAAGATGTATGTATGTCAATCTGACTCCAAGATTTAATTTGAAAAGAAGTATGTTCCAAGCTTTACAAGTTACAGTTGTAACCCTTTCAAAACATAATTTCTGTAAAATGGGCTCCATTTTAAACCAATATAGCTATAAATCTTATTTTGTATTATCTTACAATGAAAACAAGGTCGATTGGGATTTTTGAGGGAAAGTAAAATGCCTGTTATGCAATTACGGTAGAAGGTGATGGTATAGATGATTAAAAATCACACAGATCATCACTTAATGGGTTAAATACAGCCTTGATTGACAATAATTTCTAAATGAGTTGCCACATAAAGTATAACATGTGTTCCAGAATATGCTAGTGGTTGTTTCACTGGGGACAACCACACCCTTTTTCTAGTTTGTGTACTGCTTTGAAGAAACAGTCCTGTCAGGTCATAACCAGAGAAAGAGAAATCGTACAGATTTCAAAATAAATTAATTTACTTGTTTACATTACCTACAACCAGGCCAGGGGTAGGGCAGGCATGCACAGAAGCACACTCCAGTCCTCTACGAACGATGGTCTTTTTTTAAAAGAACGCCAGCTTGGCTCAGTGTACTGTATGGGTGTACCATCGGAGTCGGAAGCACTCACCCACCCACCCGCAAACTCGTCGATGAAAAATAATTTAAATATTTGCAGATGTCAATGGACTGTCGTTCACGGTCGACTGTTACCTTGCACTTGCAGCCCACACTCCCGCAACTAACAACTAGTGTAGGGCCTACACACATCCTCTGTCTGTCCAGGAGCACTGCAGCTGTGTAGTGAACACAAACACTCGACCTCCTCTCTCCGTCTCCGTTCAAGAAATGGTGCATGGCACCAATCAAAATAACATCTTCTTGCCCTCTCCACAGCCAGACAGAGAACATCAGGATCCGGGCATGGGACAGTAAGCAGCATGTGCAGCTAGCACCCCCCTCCCCTCTGATGTTATTGTCTGCATTGTGGCTGGGGCTGGTACTAGAGGCAAGCAAATAGTTTAATCGTCTCGGCGCCACAAAAAAAAAAAAGGCAAGGCAGCACACAGTGTCAGGCCACATGCTGACAGGCCAGGATGCAATTAGCATCCCAGGCACCCCTGGCCAGTCCGCCCCTGGGGCTGAAATCTCTATTAACCTCCCCCGGAGGATAGCTTTAATAGTATCCCACATAATCGCAGGTGTGGTATCTTTTGTGTCATTGTCCTGTATGGCTTGTTTTATTATTCCCTTTACCTCCTTCCTAACTTTTTCATCTCTGAGGAGAGATAGGTTTAGTCGCCAGAAAGCATTTTTCTTAATTTGACCTATTTGTACTTTCATAAAAATAGGGGAGTGGTCAGAAAGGACAATGTCTCCTGACCAAAGTTTTTGTATGGTCCCCAGATATTCACGAGATGTTAGGAAAAAATCTAGGCACGAGTGTGTGCCATGAGCTTGGGAGAAGAAAGTATGTCTAGGAGAGAATCCATTTAGATATTGCCAGGCATCTTCATATCCCAGTTCATTAAGTAGTTTACCCACCTCTCTACTAGTTTTGGTAGCTTTACCACTGTTAGACTGGTTTCCTGTCCTTACTGAGATATTCAAGTTAAGGTCCCCCCCCCCCCGAAATCATCCTTCCGTCTGCCCACTGTGCCAAGTGAAAAAAAAGAATCTGTAGAAGGAAATATTTGTGACTGGGGGAAGTAGGTAGATGCCAGGGTAACCTGTTGAACATCTATGGTACCCTTGACCATCACATACCTTCCCTCTTTGTCAACAACTCGATTCTGTAGGTCAAAAGGAATTCCTTGTCTAATCAATACTGCCGTACCCCTATGGCGACCTCCCTTATAGAAGGAGGCCACCACATGGGAGAATCCAAATTTTTTAAACTTTTTGTGCTCAGATTGGGAAAGGTGGGTTTCCTGGAGAAGCAAAATATCTGCCCCCATCCTTTTTAAGTATTGTAACAACTTACTACGCTTTATTGGATTGGAAATACCATGCATGTTATATGTGCATATTGTGTAGGCCTGTGTAGTCATTTATAATTAAAGGATTCTCCCACTATGGTGACCCCCCATTATGTAACAAAATATATGTCCCTTCCCAAGTGTCCATAATGGTTGTCAGACTTATTGCCCTCATCATGAGATTGCTTTTGCCCAAAAAACCTTTTCACAAAATAAGTTTCCCACTGGGCAATAACATACATAAGAACAAAATAACCAACTTTAAAAACATTGATCTTCCAAGACTGGAGGCTAATATAAAAAATCAGACTCTTTGTCCTCTCAAATATGAGAAGGTCGAGGAGCTATGCTTGTGCTTCCATTTCTGGAAGATCTCCTCCAAAGCATAGTTGAAGAAGTGCTCCATACAATATGTACCAATAGATACCGTTTGTCACTGCTGGCATGCTAGGTCAATCACGCATTCACACCGCAACTAAAATTATTTTGATCAAAATATTAGAGGCTGAATGCAACAGTGCCAAGAATGACAATCCCCTGAAGGAAGGCTCCTCTGTTGCCCCCTCAGCCATCTCCCACACACCCCAAAAGAAAAAGGGGCAATAAGGACGACCTCAGTGATAGCAAACGAGGAGCCAAGCCACCCGATTTAAAGTTGGGGAAAATATAATTTAATTTATGGATGATCTGGAAATCATGACATTCCCCCCCTCGTTTCCCCCAAGGGTTTAACAGTCAGCCTACATTTGGAAATCAGTTAACAACCCAGCATTTTTTTTTTTGAAATTACTGTTTATTCGCCTTCCTTCCTGCCATCCCCGACCCTTTAGGAGCCTCAAGGTAGACATCCCTCTGCCTTCCACCCTGCCCGTATGACCCCCCTGGAACCCCATGGAGCTTTGGTTTACCCCGGCGGGGATGGGATGAAACCCCTGCCCGCTCAACAATCAACTTTAAACGGTCCGGGGTCATCGGGCAGGTGAAGGCACATCGAAACACGTCCGGGCTCCATCTTCCCGGTGATGGCAGGCGTTTTTTCCACTTTTTCTCCCACCCCCTACAGCGTAGGACCCCCGACGTCAAGGCGCAGAGTGCTGATGTCATGCTGTATGTCGGCAGCCTTTCCCCTTAACATTGGGGGCTTGCAGTACTCTGGGTCTCCGCTCGGAGTCAGACAAAGTGTTCAGGCTATAGCCTTAACCCTCCCTGGAGTAGGCGAGCTCTCATGGAATGCTCAAGCCTAACTCCACCCAGCCAGCCCACCAGCAACCCGAGTCTGGTCCCAAACCCAGGTCACCGGCGTGGAGTGAGGTGTGGCGTCCAGCGCCTCAACCCTCATCGCCACCGGGCCAGCCGCAACCCAGTATTTTAGTAGTTGTTTCTGCGAGTCCATACATGCTGAAACAGTACGGGGGAGGGGACACATAGAGGCCCCAGATACCAGGTGGCATCATTTGAATTGTTCAGCTTGACTGAATTCGAGTTGCATATTCCCCCCCCACCCATCCTTCATCCACGAAATGGAAATGGGTCTCCAAGTCCACAATAAAAGTTTTCTCACTAAGCTGCTATCAGAAGGTTCAAATAGTGGGGGCTGGGGGATCAAAAATAAATGGTGTCAGTACCATGAAGTTTCTCCAGAGTCCCTTCAGGTTGGTGTTTCTTCCACTGCGCACGTTTTGGAGATGAGCTGCTGAATCCAGTTCAAAGCCTCGGAGTGTTGCAGTATTTTGGTACCGAGGTGTTTCCTCCCTGTTGCACGCTGCCTCTGCTGCCCCTGTCACCCCTCACCTCGGTTCCTAGTATCAGGGATCTGAATACTCTGATAAAAGGAAGGTACTTCAAGTGTTGCTGCTGAATCTCCTGAGGGAAGTCATGATCAAAAAAGAGCCAACGTGTAAGGTAGGGTACATCTTTTTTAGCCCATGCACATCGCAAAATGACCTCTTTGGTGCTATAGGAACTAACTTTGGAGATGATCGATCGTGGATGTCTGTTGGGGTCTGATGGTTTGGCTTGTAGAGAGTGATGTGCTCTTTCAATGTGGAGGTTATAGGTTGGCCGGTAGCTCCAAAACATCTTTAAGTAGATTTTCAAGAAAAGCTGACATTGGTGCTACTTCCATACCTTCTGGCAGTCCATAGAGACACAGGTTATCTCTACAAGACCTTCCCTCAAGGTCGAGGCATTTGGCCTGGGGCTGTCCTGTCTGCACCACCAGGGAATGTACTATCTGCGAAAGTTGGGTCACATTTTCTTCTGTCTTCACTACCCTGACTTCGATCTAGCCTATTTTTGTTTCCATGGTAGAAAGTTGTTTCTGGACCACTCAAAATTCCATTTTATTCTCTTTACGTGATTCTCTTATCTCTTTCAGGCAGGTTTCAAATCAGGAGCGTTACTGCTGCTCATTCTCCTTTTCTGTGTCGTGGTCAGCCATGTGTGAGCTTGTAGGAGAGGCCGACCTGCTGGGGAAATCTTTCGTCGATCTAAAGTCATCCCAGGCATTAGGTTTGTCTTTATTCTGAATCCTGCCTCTATGCCTGTTAGTATGTCCTCCTCCAGGGGTTAGAGACATTTTTGCCTGAATTTTCAAGGTTTTTGGAGGATTTTAGAAATAGTTGGGTTCTGTGCATCTAGGTTCAAGCTCCTAGTTGCTCCGTGATGTCACTGAAAGTCCATTGGGACTTGGTTTAAACATAATTATACTCTGTGTGTGCTGGCAAGAGTAACAAGTCATTGAAATTTTCCAGAATCCAGCAAGTTAGTTCACCCAGCTACAAAAATGGGCAGGAGTCAAGGTGCTACATGTCAGCTGGGCTACCCTAGGTAAATAAGCTATATTTTTGCTAAAGGATATAGCAGTTTTGTTTTAGCTTTCACCCATCCCAACTCATGCCTTATAGAAACAAAAAATGGTCACATTATATCAAAATACAAAGTAAAATGCATCAGTGCTCATAAATAGAGACCCTGCTTTGGTGGTGTGGGGGGTGCAGGGACTCAGACATTATCTGAATGATTATCAACTGGCACAGAGGTTTTGGTACAGGAGCCCAAGTCGACATGTCAATCACACAGTGTGCAAGTGGAGGTTGTGGGAATAAAACCCAGGTTTTCAGTATGCACCAAGCTCACTCATAGCTCATTACTCCAACTTCTCAGCTATACTGCCAGCCCTGATTTAATACCATATACTGCACAGTTGGGTCCCAAGGACAAAACAAGCATTAAAATCAATCAATCAGTCAATCAATCAATTCTTTATTTTACCAGGCAGAATGCCATTGAGCTAAACTTATTTACCTCAATAGTGTTCTGCCTGGTAAAATACAAAATTGACTGATTGATTGATTTTAATTGGTTGATTGATTTTAATGCTTGTTTTGTCCTTGGGACCCAACTGTGCAGTATATTAAATCGGGGCTGGCAGTATTGCTGAGAAGTAGGAGTAATGAGCCTGGTACAGATAATGGCCACAGTCTGAGTCCCTGCACCCCTTCCCAATCAGGGTCTATATTTATGACCACTGATTTATTTTATTTTAGATGTCATGAGTGTACAATTTCTTTAACACATATGTAATTGTACTGTCAACTGCAAATTGGGTTAATTACATACGCATTCTAAATGCAACACCATTGTAAAGGAGTATCAGCTCAATGGGCTTTCCTTTTCAGTGGTTCACATTATTGATTGATTCCTACATTAGGATCCAATATTCAGATGGGGCATTATGAGCATATGACTTTTGGGTCAGGCAGCAAGACCTTTATATATGTGTGTGAGTCAGTGCCAAGAAAATCAGTTATGTAGACCTCTCTTCTCTTTTGAGCACCAGCACACATTCTTTAGCAGCTGGGTCCAGCAGGTGATCACTGGCCATGTTGGTCAGAAAATAGTGGTGGGAGGAGAGGGGCCACTTTTGGTGATCAGGATGAAGGGGGGAGCTAGACAAAAGGATACAGGAAGTACAGCGGTTAGAAAAATAACAAAAGGGTTTGGAGGTTGTTATTTAAACAGTACTGAGAGGAAGGATTGGGTGGGTCTGTGGCGGGGGAGGAGATGTATGTATCTAAAAATAGACAGAGGGAGGAAGTGCCCAGATTTATGGATACTGATGGGTCTGTGGTGGGGGAGGAGATCTATATATCTAGAGAGAGGGATGAAGTGCCCTGATTCATGGATACTGATTATGTGCTTCAAGCAAATATATAATGCATTCTGCATCCAGTCATGCCATTCCCTGTATTCTCTCCTCCATTAGCAGTATAGCAGCATAATTCTTGATATGCAGACATAGAAATGGGGTTGAGTGCCCATGCAATTAGGAATCAGAATTATTAAATTTTTAGGATGTATGCTTGTCTTAGTTGCAATCCTATGTTATCAGGCCCACTGTCCAAGAAGCTCTGCAGCAGTGGGAGTAACAGTATAATAGCACAGTTCTTCTGAGTCCTGCATTTTATCCTGCTCGTAATGCACACATTTATATTCTCCTGTTGCTGGTTAGTTTTTATTATATTTTGCAACTTTGGTTAAAATGAGAAGAGATGTCTAACATGGATGTAATTTTTTTACCACATCAAGGTCAAGCCTTTTACTTGCGGTACTTAACTAATCATGCAAAACATTACATCAGTAAGCATAAAATGCACTTAAGAGATATGTTTATATATAGAAAATTAAGTTTTGCAGCCACTAGCCAGCAGGGCTACTGACTGGGAAAATCCACTAGCCCCACAGACTTTTCCACCAGTTCAGCTGGTGTGCTTATTGAGGGCAGCATAGCGCAGTGGGTTAAGGCTCTGAGCTGCAGATCTGGAGACCTGGGTTTGAATCCCACAGCTGCCTAGGTGCATACTGTGTGATCCTGAGCAAGTCACTTAACTTCCTTGTGCTCCCAGGTTGCATCTGGAAACAAGCTTCAGCTTAGTGTGCTACTCCTGGTTAAACAATGTTCCCTTCCCTTACCGAAATGTAACCTTGTCCAGTACAAGCCTGCAGGGCTAGTTAAAGGATCTACCAGCACTGGCTAGTGCTAATTTTGACCCCTGGGGTGAGTAATGAAAAGTTTACACACACACCTTCAGGGTTAGATACTATATAGCATCTAACCCTAAGGGTGTGCATAAACTTCAAGAGGCTTTTCAGCCTCAAAATCTATATATGCTGTTGCCAACATTTAATAACAGCAACTCCAACATCTTTGGCTGTAAGGTAAAGGAGACAGCAGCAGCACCGCATCATTTGACTTGAATGAAGTGACTCCATGGTGCATCTCCACGCTGCGGAGTGTGGAGCCACGCCAAGCTGGTCAAATGATGTGGCACTGCTCTGAACTCCTTTACCTTATAGCCAAAGACATCGGAGTTGATGTCATTAAATGTTGGTAACAAAATATATAGTTTTTGAGGCTGAAAAGCCTCTCTGGGTTTCTGATTTGGGGACTGGGGTCATTGGGAGGAGTAGAACACAGGCATGTGCGATGTTCTGGCACCCACTCTAACAATCATGCACAACTGCTGGGCGAGGGTAACAGTGTTGTGTGTATGTATTGCATGTGTGATTTTTTCGTCCCCACTCTTCCCAGACAGACACTCAAAGCCTATCCTTTTTAAGTTTTTTTATTCAGCAATATTGCAAACAGACTTAAAACCGCATGCTTCTTACAACAGTGACGGCACGGTATACCAAAAATTGGGTTTGTATACCAGTTTTCAAGACAGAATACCTAATCTTTGGTAATGGTATTCCATGTTGAACACCACTTTTTAAAATTAATTTCTAGTCCTGATAAGGATGATCTCTTTAAGCTGAGTGGCAACCATAACAAGAAGGGTCACAGCCGAGTTGGGGGGAGGGCTGGTTTTAAGAAGGAGGCCAGTAGGCGCTTCTTCAGTTTCAAGGAGAGGGTGGTGGTAACTTGGAATGCCACTGCTGGAAGTAAGATGTCTCATTGAAGGCAGTGGGCAGCTTCAAGAGAGGCCTGTACAGTACAGGCATAGAGGGAAGCAGTGTATAAAATAGTCTGCATTGCATTGCACGTTGCAATGCAATCCCGCTGATCAGACAAATCAATCTTCACAATGGATCAAAATGAAATGCAATCCATTTTATACATAGATACATAGATACATAGACAGTGTCGGCAGATAAGGGCCTATGGCCCACCTAGTCTGCCCATTTGAGCTTGTAAGTTCAGTTTGTTTTCCTAGAAGTCTATTTCCCCTTACCCCTGACCTCTAGAATTCCTTTATGTCTATCCCATGCATTCTTAAATCCGTGATTGTTTCAGCCCCCACCACTTCCTCTGGCAGGGTGTTCCACTTGTCCACCACCCGTTCTGTGAAGAAATTCTTTCTCATGTTTCCTCTGAATGTCCTCCTCCAACTTCATCCCATGCCCTCTAGTCCTGAAACATCTTTTGCTTAAAAATAGTGTTTTCCTGCACCCTGTTCCTCCCTGTAAGATACTTGTATGTTTCTATCATATCCCCCTCTCCTCCTCTCCTCCAGGAGTACATGTTCAGTTCCTTCAACCTGTCTTCATAGGTTTGTGATGCAACCCATGCACCATCTTTGTTGCCCTCCTCTGAACCTTCTCTACCCTGTCTATGTCCTTACGTGGTATGGTCTCCAGAACTGTACACTGTACTCCAGGTGGGGCCTCACTAGTGTCTTGTATAGCGGAATTATGACCTCCCTTTTCCTGCTGGTGATGCCCTGCCTATACATCCAGCATCCTATTTGCTTTACCTGATGCCTTGTCACACTGTTTCCTACCTTGAGGTCATCAGAGATGACAACCCCAAGATCCCTTTCCTGCTTGGTGCATGCTATATCCTCACCCCCCAACTGATATATTGTGCCAGGGTTTTTGTGCCCCATATGCATTATCTTGCACTTCTTTGCATTGAATTTCAACTGCAAACCCTTGACCATTCTTCAAGTTTCTGCAGGTCCTTCTCATTCTGTCTACACCTCTGGTGTGTCTACTCTATTACAGAGCTTTGTGTCATCAGCGAACAGTGAAATTCTGCCTTCTAAATCCTGTGCAATGTCACTGATGAAGATGTTGAATAGGACCGGTCCCAGCACTGATCCCTGTGGTACCCACTGGTCACTCTTCCCTCTGTGGAGTGACAGCCATTTACCACCACCCTCTGTGTCCTGCCACCCAGCCAGTTACCTACCCACCACACTACTATCCTGCCCACACCCATATTCCCCAGTTTGTGTAATAGTCTTCTATGTGGCACAGTGTCAAAGGCCTTGCTGAAGTCCAGATAGGCCATGTCCACTGCCTCCCCTGATCCACCTCCTAGTCACCCAGTCAAAAAATTCAATGAGGTTGGTCTGACATGACCTCCTGGTGAAACCATGCTGCCTTGGGTCCTGTAGTCCATTGACAACCAGATGTTCCACCAATCTCTCCTTCAGTAGTGCTTCCATGATCTTTCCCACTACGAGTGAGGCTGACTGGTCTGTAGTTCCCTGCTTCCTCTTTGTTCCCACTTTTGTATAAGGGGACTACATCTGCTGTCCTCCAGTCTTTGGGTACCTCCCCTGTTTCCAGTGATTGGCTAAACAGGATAGCCAGAGGTTCAGCCACCACCTCTCTTAGTTCTTTAAGGACCCTGGGGTGCACCCCATCTGGCCCCATTGCTTTGTTAACTCTTATTACTTCCAGTTCCTTCAGGACCCTTTCTCGTGTAAAGGGACTTGTGTCCATTTCTGCACCATTCTCAGCCCTTGTACTCCCTTCAGACCCATTACCCTCCTCTTCCTTAGTAAAGACTGAGCAGAAATACCTGTTCAATATGTCAGCTTTACTGTTGTCATCCTCCACGCTGCTCCCATCCTCCCCCTTCAGTCTAACTATCCCTCCCTTTGTCCTTCTTTTTTCCTTATGTACCTGTAAAGGTTTGTCCCCTTTAACCACTGATTTTGCAATGTGTTCTTCTGTCTGAGCTTTGGCTTCCTACTGACTTCCCTGCCTCCTTTGTTTCTCCTGGTACTTCTCCCTATCCCTTCTGCCTGTGTCTTTTGTATTGCCTGAATGCAGTCTTTTTGGCTTTCACTTTCTTTGCTACCTCTTTGGAAAACCATAATGGTCTCCTCTTTCTTTTCCTCTTGCTAACCTGCTTAATGCATAATTCTGTTGTTCTTATAATCCCATTTAAATACTGCCCACTGTTCCTCAATCCCTGATTCCTTCCCATTCCCTTAATGCCTCTTTCAAGCATCTCCCCATTTTCCCAAAGTCTGCCCCCTAAAATCCAGGATCGTGTTTTGTGTGGTTTGGTTCTGCTCTTTCTGTGATTTCAAACCACAATGACTGGTGGTCACTGTTACCCAGGTGCTCCCCACTGTTACCCCATCACACTGTCCCTGTTTGTGAGCACAAGGTCCAGTATTGCCTTCTGCCGAGTTGGTTCCATGACCAGTTGCTTGAGGAAGGCACCCTGAAGGAGTCCAGGATAAATCTGCTCCTAGTTGATGCTGCTGCTGGGATGCTCCAGTCCACATCTGGTATATTGAAGTCTCAACCAGTACTACCTCACCCTTGTCAGCCATCCTTTGGATGGCTAGCATCAACTCCTATCTGTTTCTTCCTCCTGGGCTGGTGGTCTATAGACCACACCTGTGCGGATGGCTGGCCCCATTTTCCTTTCAGCTTAACCCACAGTATCTCTCCCCATTTGTTCCTCCTGGATCTGTGTGGCCCTTATGTCATTTTCACATACAGTGCCACTCCTCCTCCCTTCCTGCCTGCTCTGTCTCTTCTAATATGTTGTAGCCAGGTATGGCCATCTCCAGTCATGGTTATCATTACACCAGGTTTCAGTGATGGCCACAATGTCCAGGTCTGACTGTACCATGACAGCCTCCAGATCTTCCATCTTTTGCTAAGGCTCCTGGCATTTGCACATGGCTTTCCATGATTTGACCTCCTAGACTGCTTCACTGTTCTACCCAGCCCCTTCCTTGGTTGTCATTTATCCTGGTTCTCCTTGCTGTCTGCCCTTCTGCTGAATTTTGCCCTTTTCTGCTTATCCACCTTTTGGACACTAATCTCCAACTTTTTGCACACTGCTTTGCAGAGATAGCCCTCCTCTGGTTCACTGGTTCCATTACTAGCTGTGGGGGTGAGCAAGTAGGTACCATCCTTGCTGGCCTGCCACCCCCTTCTGGTTTAAATGCTTGTCAATGTAGCATTTAAACTTATCATTGAGTGCTTGGATTCCCTCCAGGATGGATGCAGGCCATCAGCTTGAACAAACCTCCATCCCTCCAGATGGGTCCCAGTCACCAATGAATCAAACCCTTCTCACAGCACCAGTTCTTCAACCATGAGTTAAAGTTCCTGGTGCATGCACTCCTATGCTCTCCTTGCCTCTCACAGGTAGTACTTCTGAGAAAGTGACAGAAGTAGCTACTTGCTTGAGACCCTCCCAGTTTCCTAAACTCTTCCTGAACTTCCTTTGGCTCCCCATTTGCCAAGTCATTAGTACCTAGGTGGATAATGACATCCAGCTCACCCTCCTGTCTTGCCTTCCCAGTGATCCCCAGTATCTTCCTTCCATCCCTCCATGCCGTGGCACCTGGTAGGCACCTCACCTCCCTGTCCCCCCCTCCTGTGTTCCTAGCTGGATCCCTCTTATGATGGAGTCCCCCACCAGGATTCGCTTCCTCCTCCTCTGGGGTCCACTGCTTTTCCCTGAGGTCACCTCCTTGCCTAACCTCCACATCCTTTCCTTCCACTTCCTGGGTACCTCTATTTGGTTGTCCTCATTTGCCAGTGTGGCATATGAGTTCTTGAAGGAATAGGATCTGGGATGTGCCTCTGCCTGACTGCTCTAACCCTCCCTGGGCCCACTGTCATCCAAGTGCTCCTCGTTCTCGGCATCCTTTGAGGCAGCTGCATTGGACTGGGTGGTTCCTGGACAGGGGTGATGGTACTCCTGACCCAGTTTACTTCCGCTCTGAGTCTGGCTACCTCATCCCTCAGTCGAGAGATGCATGCAGATAGGGCAGCACCTCAGTGTCCAGAAGGTCTGCCTGAATATGGCTACCCACAGCCACTACATTGCACCACTCCCACATTATACTGCAATTCCACTACTTATCTGCTACTGAAGCTCTCTTAGTTCTCTTTTATTTATTTACAGTATTAAAAATCCTGTAACTGATCCTCAGATATATATTTTTTTAAGGAAAAAGAAACCAATAAATAAATAAATGAGTCAAAACACTTGTCGTGCTGAGGGTGGTCTTCTTCCCCCTTATGCCCCTCCTACTTCACACCTCTTACTATACCCTGTGTTTAGCTCCTGTCAGATTTATCAGGGCATATAATTAAGAGTTGGGTGAAGGGGTGGGAGGGGGCGAAAATTTGCAGCAATTAAAGACAGCACAGAATTACACCACCACTATTTTTTAAATTTAACAGCCCAAAAACAATTATAAGTAAAGACAACACAGAAAGAAAGTATAGTGTCACTACAAGCCTACAATCTAAGTTTAAAAGAAAAATACCAGTTACCAGTTACTCTGAAGCACTGAATTGAATATGTTTCCTTCCTTCACCTTCTGGCTTCTTTTTACAGTGACTTGTTGGTTTGTATGCTATCTCTGGTACCTCTCCACCTCTCCCAGTCATAAAAGCCATCAAAAATGTGCGTCACTTTCCCTCTTTGTGTCTCTGCTGTAGCTCTGCCCAAATAAAGTTTTGTCTGGCCGCATCCTGCGCATTGATAATTATGTTTCATGTAGGAAGGTGTCTGACAGTTCAGGTGAAGGTGGCCTGTCTTCCTTGTGTAGCACCCTGGCCTGTGACCCAGCCAGTCCGCCCCTGTTCAGCCCATAAGAAAAAACAAAGGGAAGCCACAAGAACTAACCTTGAATTACAAATTAAAGAACTGGAAAACTTGCAGTGCCAATGGGTCAGTAGAACCAGGAATAAGCAACTAGCTACACTTAAAAAAGAACTTAATGATACACTAGACTATTCAGTTGAACAGAAACTGGTTTATTTAAGGCATAAATATTATGATGGGGGACCTAGATTTTTAAGGCTACTTACAGGTAGGCTATGAGCCCACCGAGCTAAAGTGGCAATTCCTAAAATTAGAGACCCCCAATTTAACAAATTGAGAAGCACTTTTTCCACCATATCACAAGCTTTATTGTCTTATTATACTCAATTGTACTCCCCAGGCCCCAGAGTCTCTGAACAGATGATCACTGGCTTCCTGTCTAAGCTCCATATGCCCACCCTTTCAGAACAACAACAATCTATATCAACTAAACCGGTGATGACCCAGGAGATTACAGCTGCAATTGAAACTCTGAAGACAGAAAAGTGCCCAGGATCCGACAGTCTCCCGAGAGAATTCTACAAAACATTCCCCGCGGTCCTCATGCCCCTGTTGGAAAGGCCATTCTCCTTTATTCCCACCAAGAATGGAAAAATTCCCCCTTCCTCGAATGAGGTTATAATTTCTGTTATACCCAAGACAGGCAAGGACCCCACCCTATGCCCATCATATAGACCCATTTCAGTCCTAAACACGGACTACAAAATATTTGCATCTATTCTAGTAAACCGATTAATGCAATTTATTCCTAATATAAAACATTTGGACCAATGTGGCTTTATTCCTGGTAGACAAGCCCAGGACAATATTAGACGAACCATCTATCTTATTGAACACATTAAAACCCAGTCCCACCCTACTTTATTGTTAAGTCTAGACACCGAAAAGGCATTTGATATGGTATCATGAGATTTTCTACATGGGGTCCTTGCCTCCTTTGGCTTCCCGGTACAATTTTCTGAGTTAATTTTTAAATTCTATGAAACACCTAGAGGCTATATCAGGTCTAATGGACACATTTCTGGAAGTTTCCCCTTATTTAGAGGTATGAGACAGGGATGTCCCTTATCCCCTTTACTTTTCACTCTTTACATAGAACCCCTAGCACAATATATTAGGAACTCCTCGAATATTACAGGAGTGAACTTAGTGGGCACAGAACACAAGCTAGCCCAGAAACCTCAATGCCACATTTACTTTAAAAAATTAGAGATTGTTCAGAGTTATCAGGATATTCCCTAAATGTTAACAAATCAGAAGCTCTGTCCTTTTGTTTTTCACCTTCCCTTGCTCTAAGAAACCAATTTAGGATCAATGGGACCAACAGAAGCTAAAATATTTGGGGATAGTTTTACCAGAAGACCTGACATGCCTCCAAGCCTTCAATTACTCTCCATTACTAACAAAATTAAAACAAGACATGAGGAGATGGAGCCTCCTTCCTATGTCCTTCTACTCTTGTGTCCTTTTCATAAAGATGAATGCACTCCCCAGGATGTTATACCTTTTCCAATGTGTCCCTTGTATAATCTCACCTAAAGAATTATTATCATGGCAGAGAATTTTCCTCACTTTCCTCTGGAATAATAAGAAACCCAGGATTAAGCAACTTAAACTATATCTCCCAAAGGAGATGGGCGGGGTGGGGTTAGTCTCACTACTAACTACTGGATAGGAGCACAAACAAGACTTGCACTGCTGTGGGGGAGTGATAATTACCATGCCCATTGGAAAAAAATAGACTTATCAAGACAGTTGCCTTTCCCCTTACAGGCAGCCCTCTTTACCCATTCCTTAATACAAAAAAACAGACAATTGATTCCCAATGCCACATCTGTAAAGAAGAAGTGGCAAAGGAACCTTCACAGTAAACAGTCCAGTCCCATCTATGGAAATATCAGTGGTTTCTGTATTCATCGTTATTATCCTCTGGCCAACATAGGAGGTGGTATGCCAAACAGGCAACCCTGGGTCTGTTTGCCCCATGGCAGCTCCTTGTAGGAAATAAAGTCCTAAGTTTTGAGGAAGGACAGAAGAGATATGGTTGGGCTACTGGTGAAAAGCTATATTATTTCCAGATGAGAAGTTATATTCATACACATCTTAAAAAACAAGAATCTAACATTCAAATATGGGAGGACCCAACCCCATACATCCAAATATGGAGGTCCCTACAGGGTGAACAGGCCATTTCCAAGATATACAGATATTTGACCCGATTGCTTGCCCATTACATAGAACTGGTTAAAACAAGCTGATAAAGGGAACGCAATACAGCAGTAAACATAAAAGACTGGTCTAAGGTTTGGCAGAGGGTATGGTCCACTTCCTCTTCTACAACTTGGAGAGAATTTCTATGGTGTGTCTGAATTAGGTTCTTCCTGGTTCCTGCCATAGTTGCATGCAGGACCCCAGGAGCCCCTTCAGAATGCTGGAGAGGATGTGGAGAACAGATAGCCACACATAGTCATATCTTTTATCTATACCCCAAACTCCATAATTTTTGGTCCTCTCTCTCCCACCACATTACCCACCTACTGGACATCCAGAGCCTATTGACGGGGTAAACTATCTCTTGGATATTGAGGGGAAGGGACACCCTATACATATGGTCTGTCCTCCTATGTTCTGCTTCTAAAGTGATTACGAGGAGGTGGCTCCAGCCCGACCCCCCAATGTTAATGGACTGGAAAGCATTACTTTTAGTTATACAATGGCAAGGAAATTTCCTGTATTCTGATTGGTCAGTGGGTGCCTGAGACAGTGATGTTATTACACAATAACATCACTGTATGGATATACTTGAGCACACTGAGCATTAGATTGACCATTTTTTTCACTTCAAAAACACAAAAAATCTACTAAAAACATTTTTAATGTTTTATTTTGTATAACATCGAGCCATTGTATAATTGCAATAAGGCACTCCAAGGTGTGTGTTATGCAAGCAATAATACCCAACAGGGTGGGACACTGCAGGTGGAGGGCCTTATAGCCCCTGGAAGGTCCGGTATTGCCCAATACCACCCACCCTGGAGAGTATTATTCAGCTTAGAAAATGGGCACTGAGAAAACAAAATTGTGTAATAAAAATATTTTATTTGAAAATTAGTTTCAATTTAGTTTTGTAATAAAATAGTTCCTCCGCCTCTATGACAATGTGTATTTTTTTGTGAACACACACACACACACACACACACACACACACACACACACACACACAGAGCACACCCTGAGTCCAGCTTCTTTGTGGACCTCAGTTGACTTTCCCTTCCGCAAACATACAGAAAGACATACAGGATGTGATGCTTTTTTCTGTATACCGGTATGTCTGTTGCCCCCCCCCTGTAAAATTGTTAAAAAGTCAGTTATGACAGTGGATTTACTTAGAGGAAAAGCTAAGCCTGCATAAAGCAAGTGAAAGCACTAGTATCTACCCTCACAATTCTTGCCCCTTCCTACTCTGTCTGATTCCTCACGCTGATGAGCAGTTTTTTTAAATGAGGCTGTAACCTGTAACCCCTTCCTACACAGTCACGCTCCCTAGAGGTGGTGTCCATGAGAGCAGAGATGTGGTGCCGCATGTAGTGTTATTTTAAAACTTTAAATGGACCCATTTGCTTTTTGGCTGGAGTGACATATCTACATCACAGTCAGAATGGGGAGTTCACCAATGCTGTTATCTAAGGAGAGGCTCGACAGGATGTGCCCATCAGTCCTGAGAGGTTTCATGACTGGGGAGCCCTGCAGAGCTCCGAGTGAATCGGTCAACTGAAAATAACTTCCTGTCGTGAGATAATAAGCTGATTTACTTTTTATTTCATTTGCTCACTAGATAGGGTGCCATAGATGGAGTCGCGCTAGTGGACTTTATGAGAGCGAGAGAGGATCAGAGGTCGGGAGTGTTGATACTGCTGAAATTGGGTCAAGTTTTGTTAAAAAAATAGTATTTGTGATCACTGCAGTGGTGGGAAGTGGAAAAGCTGAGGGTGGGTTCATGGAGACAATTTACTTGACAGACCTAGTTGCTCGCTAACAGACAGTTGGGGCGGGGGCGGCCAGCTAACTAGCTTGATCGTGTGGAAAATGTTACACTTTGTTTACACTGCATTTTAAGATTTTTCCTTTATGACAGGGGAGCCACTAAGTTTGTCATCCGCTAAACGACAGAAACAAATGGCGGACATTTGGAATGCAAGTGAGGGGTTTCATCCAATTGGAGAGCAGGCTGGGCACCAACATCCTGGCGTGGATTGCTTGAACTTGGTAAAGTATCCCTGAATTATTTTAGTTGCAGCTACAGTGTTTTAATTATTGGGTGACTACTAGGAAATTTAACTATATCTAAGTTCATTCACAACTATCGATCTCATGAGAGGAGACGGATAAATGTTGGAGCCATACTGAGTGGTGAGAGCACAGAACTGTGGACGTATAAAAGACCTTGAACTTTGTTTTTGGGTAAAACGAGGGTACTTATTAATGGGTATTAAAGTGATGGGCCAATCTTTGTGTTTTAGGTGGTAAGCTCCTCTCCCCGCAGTGGTGAGAGCACTGTAGGTGGGGTAGAAAAATAATATGTTTTTGATAATCTGTCAGCACTAAATTTGTTAATAGACTTTGTATTATATTATGCTTTTTAGTGTTGGATTCTTAGTTTTTTATTTGTAATTTTGTTTTATATAAGTTGAGTAGGATTTATTATTATTAATTGTGGTGTGATTTAGTGCTGGAAAGATAATAAGATGGTCAGGTATTATTCCCCCTCTATGCTCAGGGACCTCCGTCCTTTTCCTGTCCCCCTTTGTCTCCGGGAGTCTACAGAAAGTGTAGGGCTCTGGGGATTGTGAGAAGGAGATGGAGGGTTGGTGCTGGGCCTGGAGGGGGAATGGAAAGGAGTGGGCGGATAGGGATAGTGGGGTCAAAGAGACGCTCTGGGACGAAATGGGCACAGGAGAGGGGAACTCTCTGTCTTGTGTCCATACCCAAGGGTTCTGATCAGGGTCAGAAGGTAGGGCGGTCATCATCGGAGGCTTATCCTACTCGGGCGGTGTTATGCAATGCCAGGTCTATTAAAAACAAGACGGCTGTTATAGCTGATCTTGTTGGGTCATCTGATCTGGCGTGCATCACCGAGACTTGGCTGGATGAAAATGCTGGGCCTGTTTTAGCTGCAGCAGTTCCAGCTGGGTACTCGGTGATACACCGCCCGAGGCAGGATCGTAGGGGCGGGGGTGTTGCCATATGTTTTAAGTCAGAACTGGGCCTGGTGGAGGTACCGATGGGAGTCACCAGATCCTTTGAGTGTATTTTGGGCAAAAGCGTCGGGTGCAGGATCCAACTAGCACCGTCCGCAGGTGATGAGAATGCTTTCCTGCAGGAGTAACAGACTTCATTGTCGACCTGACATTGGGGTCCCCCAGATGGTTGGTTCTGGGGGACTTCAATGCTTGGGTCGATGATGAATTCTCTCGATTTGGTCAAGACTTCCTCCAGTTGATGATATCATTGGGATTCACACAGTTTGTTTCCTCCTCGACCCATATTGGTGGACACTCATTGGACCTAGTGTTCCTTTTGGGGATGGGGATATCCAACTTGGTGGTGGAACCAGTTGGATGGTCTGACCATCACCCCATTAGGTTCAGTTTTGAGGCCACCCTTGTTAGGTCAGCCCCTTTGGAGATGGTCCGATACCGCCCCTTGAGGGGTGTTTCTCCAGATGACCTGATGGTGGTGTTGGACCTATCATGCCTACCGATAGATTGCTTAGATCCAGGTGACCTGGTACATGCTTATAATGAGGCAGTGACAGGGGCCCTGGATTCTATCACATCAGTTCATGTTCATCCTCTCACTTCTCGCCCCAGGTCTCCTTGGTTTGATGAGACCGTGAGGGAGTTGAGGAGGGTTGGATGAAGGCTGGAGAGGCATTGGCAGAGGTCCAGTCTTGATGATGACAGGCTTAGTTTGATGGACCATTATGCGGTCTATCAATCCGCAATCTCTCATAAGAAGGCAGAATTCCTGTCCAGAGAGATAGCAGCTGCACAGAATAGACCAGCTCAGCTCTTTCGGACTGTGGACAGACTGTGCAATCCAGTCTGTCTGCAGCCCAGAAGAGCCTTATCGCAAGAATGGTGTGAGGAACTTGCTCTCTTCTTTGCAGATAAAGTTGTCAAAATCAGATCGGATATCCGCTCTTCCCTCTCCAGTGCGAATTATGGTGGTCGCAGGAGATGTCGAACACCCAGTTTAGATGGTCTGACTTCAGCCTTCCTATAATTGATGATGTTGTGATGATTATTTGAGCGATGCGACCGACTAGCTGTGATTTGGACCCTGGCCCCACATGCCTTTTAGTGGGTTGTGTGGATAAAATCGGCCAAGTCCTGGCTTTGATAGTCTGGAAGTCTTTGGAGAGGAGGATCTTTCCGGATCCCCTAAAAGAGGCTATAGTTAAGCCTCTATTAAAGAAATCCTCCTTAGATCCAGATTGTCTAGCAAATTACAGACCAATCTCTAACTTACCCTTTGTGGGTAAAGTTATTGAGAAAGTGGTCGCAGTACAGTTGGAAGATCATCTGACCAACAACAATATCTATGATTCTCTCCAGTCTGGATTTAGGAAAAGGCATAGTACTGAGACAGCGCTGGTCTGGGTACTGAATGACTTCCTAATAGCGAGAGATCGGAGGACCCGATCCATCTTAGTACTACTTCATCTCTCTGCAGCGTTTGACACCGTTGACCATGGTGCACTGTTAGAACGTTTGCGGTCTGTCTGTGGACTATCTGGTACGGTCCTCAGATGGTTTCGATCTTACCTCGAGGGTAGGACTCAGAGAGTGGTGTCAGGAATTTTTTTCCCGGCATCAGTCTCCCTTTCCTGTGGGGTACCGCAGGGTTCTATCTTAGCGCCCATGTTGTTTGCGGTGTATAGGCTGTCGTTAGGAGCGATTATTAGACGATATGGTTTGGGTTTTCACTGCTATGCGGATGATACCCAGCTGTATATGTCTTTTGTGCCTGGCCAGGATGCTGCCTTGTCGGTATTTAATAACTGCCTTGCAGAAATTCAAGACTGGATGAATGGGAGTTGGCTGAGGTTAAACCCGGAGAAAACTGAGGTGTTGGTCATGGACAAAGGCCGCTGTGAGGCGGGTTTGCTGGATGGATCACCCTCAGGCTTATGGCTTGGAGGTGTTCAGTTGGCAACCTGAGATCAGGTGAGGAATCTTGGCATAATAATTGACGACCGTCTGACACTTAAATCTCAGGTGTCAGCGGTAGTCAAAACTTCCTTTTTCCATCTGAGGAATATTGCCAGGGTGAAGCACCTGGTTCCTCCAGAGGACCTTCCAACGTTGATCCACGCCTTCGTTACCTCCCGTCTTGACTACTGTAACTCCCTATACCTAGGGCTATCGGGGGTTGAACTTCGCCGTCTGCAGCTAGTGCAGAATGCGGTAGCCAGGCTGTTGACTGGATCTTCTAGATCCAGCTATATAATGCCTGTGCTTCGCGGACTACACTGGCTGCCAGTGGTTTGGCGAATCACCTTCAAGGTCGGTTTGCTGACCTATAAAGCCCTACATGACCTGGGACCTACCTACCTGAAAGAACTCGTTTGCCCCTACTGTCCCTCCCGCTCTCTCCGATCCACTGACGAGGGATTGCTAGAGATTCCTAGGGTCCATTTGAAAACATCAGGTGCTAGATCATTTAGTTTTATGGCACCAACCCTATGGAATTCTCTACCTCGTCAGGTGTGAAATTGCCCGACCGTCCTTAGTTTTAAAGGAGCTTTGAAGATCCACCTTTTTAGCATAGCTTTTAATGACTTATATTAGTTTTAATTTTATTGTATTTATTGTTTGAAATGTACAGGCGCTTTGGTTTTAAGAAAAGCGCCTTTTAACAATAAAGTTGAATTGAAATTGAATTGGTGATGGGGCAGGCTAGGCTGGCCCTTTTAATAGATAGGCATCTATTGTCTGATAGAGGCCCACCTAGAGAAGTGTTTAAGCCAATCAGATGGCTCAAATAGCTTTGCACATTTTCTAATGTGTAATAACATCACTCCTGGGGCGGTGGAAACACTCGGCTTCGCCTCGTGCTTCAACCCACCCCAGGAGTGACGTTATTACACGATAACACACACCTTGTCATGCCTTATTGCTTAAATATTCAACATAGTGAGCTGTTGTCCTTTTCACTGCAAAATAGAATGGAAATATTCCCGATGGACTAAGTAGGAACTTTACTCAAATCAGATTTAACACTTCAGACACAAAGTGATTTTTTTATGATATTAGTTAGGCTATTAAAGTAATAGTACCATCGCCAGAAGACTAAATTGGTCTTAATATAGGGTAAGGTTTTTGCTACCCCTCTGGTTTGAGAAGGTTTATATAAGTGAAAGTACAGTAAAGTGTTTACCTGTTCCTTGATGTCCATGAAATTGACTTATAAAAGTGAGATACTATGCCCATGTTTTTTTTTTTACTTATGAGATATCTTAACATACCAGCCATACGCTTTTCAGAATGTAAATTGCCCAATGTTGATGTTTTTTATTTGTATCATTTCCTTGATTTCCAATGATCGATTTCAATCATTGCATTGTCTTTTTTATTTATATAATCATCCATTTAACTTTACAACCTGTGTAAACTGTACCTGACCTACAGATACAGTATATATTATGCTATACAGAGTTTTCATTTTTGAAAATAAAACCGAGTATAAAAAAATAAATCAAGTCCCAACATTGGTGCTGTAACATAAAGCTGCCCATACACACTGCCTTTGCAAAGTCCTTGATCTATTCACCTGACACTTGCATAATACACACCCACAGAACAGAAGAATTAACAGTTGCTTCCACAGGCAGCCTACCAATAAATTGTGATGATCTAGGAAACAAAATTCAACAAAATATGGTGCGCAAAAGAAGAGCAAGGCAAAGAAGTTTGTATAATAAACACCAGTGTGTTTTTTTACTTATTACCACAAAAAAGCAGTTTCCAGGTAATCAGTAACCCTAGCCCCTAGACTCCTCTATGAGTCTTTAAACTTCTTTGCCTTGCTCTTCATTTGCGCATCATATTTTGCCGAGTTTTGTTACTTATGTGGAGATTAGCCATCTCCTATGCGGAGCAGCATTGGCTGTATTTGCAGGCACGGTAATAGTGTTTGTAGATGATCTAGGAAACCCTGCCTGCCTGGTCCCACAGCTCAAACAGCATCCCCTGACTGACCCCCAGGCCCCAGCCCCATTGGCACTCGAGTCCTGACTCCTGCCTGCCAGCAGTGATCTTTCCTCCTGCCCCCAGGCCTCAATGCATAGATTGCTCGTCTCCAAGTTGGACTACTGAACTGATTCCCACCAAGCCACATCCCCTCCCCAATCATGGAGGTCGAACACCAGGGGGAAGATACAGTAGAGGGTGAGGTCTGAGGCATAATGAATACAACATTAAAATTAATTTACATTCACTCTCATGGAGTCCAGTAGGACTGGGCCACAGCCCATGCTGATGGCATATTTTTTCCCCATTTCAAATGATTGCCCCCTCCAGGCTGACCCAATCTATAGCACCCCAGCTAGTACTATTTTGACTCCTGGCCAACCTGTGTGGTCCTGTCATATCACCACCATGACCAGAGAATCATCATCAGAACTGGAAAAGCCTTAAAGGCAAGGTCATCAGAGGAATAAAATAAATACACATTTCAAAATAAATTCATTTACTTTACCTACATCAGGGCAGGAACGCACAGACTCAGCACCCTCCAGTCCTCCTCAACAAATGATGATCTTGTTTTAAGAATGCCAGCAGCTCAGTGTACCATTGGACTCACTCCCCTGACCCACCCACCCTGATACTCAATGAAAAATTATTTAATATTTGCCAACGTCAATGGATGGTTGACTGGTGCAGCCCACGACCCCGACAATAATAACTAGTGCTAAGTAATGATCACAGAAGGAAATCGCGGCCAACACACATTCTCTGACTCCAGGTGTAGACTGCGGTGTAGTGATAATAAGCACAAACACTCGACCTGGACCTCCTCTCTCCATCTTTGTTCGAAAAATGGCGCTTGGCACCAATTGAAATAACACCTTCTCCTTCTCCTCACTTTGCAGCCAGAGCAGAGCACATCCAGATCTGGGCATGATGGGACTGTGAGCAGCATATGCAGCTAGCACCCCCCCAACCCCGCAGCAGATGTTATTGGCTGCATTGTGGCTGGGGCTGGGAATAGAAGCAAGTGAATAGTTAATTGGCTCATTGCTACATTGGTGGGCACAGGCCTTTGATCTATTTTTGGACTTCTGTTCTGGCCCTGATGTCTGTGACAGACCCCCTCCCCCCCAAGAAAAAAAATGAACTTGAGTCTGGCAATCATGGCAATGGCGTTAAGCATAGAAAAAAAAAAAAAGCAAGGTAGCACACACAGGCCACATGCTGAAAGGCCGGGATGCAACTAGCATCCCAAGCACCCCTGCCAGTCCACCCCTGCTTGGATCTGGAGCCAGTGAAACTGAAGAAATGACCTGGCAACTTGAACAATGTTATTTGTAGTTAAATTAAGGAAAGAATGAAAAATTCTCTGGACTACAAAAACTATCTTTACAACTGCATGTACATACAAGTAGAAAAAAGATACACCTTGGGTTCTCTCTCAGCTACTTAAAAATAGAAACATTGAAATTAAATCATGCTTATATTTCCTGGATCTTTCACATATTCTTACTTTCTGTATAAGCAAATAGTACAAAAGGTGTGTGTGTGTGTGTGTGGGGGGGTGAGTCCTAGAACATGGAAATCTTGCTAAATCACATTACCTTAAAGTCATTTCCATGTCTCATGTTAGGTACTCATCCAAAAAAGAATTTACATAATGTTTTGCTCTGATATATATATATATATATATCTTCTTTTTTTTGGCCAAGAGCCACTACTATGCAAGTCATTGGAAAATCTTTTTTTTTTTCTGGCAACAAAGTATGACGTTTCTGTCCAGGTTGGTAGTTCTCTTGAAAATAACAAAATACTTAACTGAATGCTACTTACTTATCATGATTATTTAGAAAAGATACAGTATAATACTGCCTCAGTTCTCTATTGCTGAACTTTGCTACAATCCCCTAGTACATGTTATTTATTTGTGTCTTTTTTGAAATGTTTAAGATTTTATTCTGCATGTATACTCTGTCTGTACATTTGCTTGTAAAGACTGATGTAGTTGAACAATAAAGCATTTTGAACTTGAATGCTACTTACCTCATGGCAGCATACATTCTGTGATTCATTCTGGTTAAGCTGTATACAATTTAGCATTGATGCTTGATTTAATTACTTAAAATTTGGTTACCGGGAAAGGCACACTGAGCCGAGGCTTGTTTCCAGGTGTGACCCAGGGGTAGAGGTAACAAATGATGACACTGGGTACATAACATGACAAAAATACATATAATTAAAGCATAATGAACTTGGGTAGTTACAGACAACATTGCAGGATGCATTACAATATAAGGCGGTATCAAAATGTAAGCAATTGATGTCACATTTGTAATAGTTGGGATCTAGTGGCCAAATTGGCCTTTACCCTGAGTATTATACTATTGAAGGGATAGTTGGAGAGGGGGACATGTAGGGACATGAGCAAAGGGGGAAGGGAAGAGACATAAGTGCTGTTTGAGGGATGAGTAGGAAAGAAGGTTCCAGAGTTGGAGTGACTGGAGGTTCCATAAAGCTGGGATTCTGTAGAAGAAGGTAGCTTTGCCAGCAGACGACAAGAGTGGGGAAGGAAGAAGGTGCAGGCATCCTTATCACATAGGTCATAGAGTGAGTTGGCTACAGTGGAGAGCAAATCTGAGAGGTAGGGTGAATGTAGGTTGAACCAGAATTTGGCTATGAGAGAGCAAGAATGGCTAGTGCATCTATATGATAGGGGTGTGAGACAGAGGGAGGAATAAAGGTGGCAGTAGTGCATTCTGGGGGGGAGTTTGAAGCAAATTGGCAGAAGAAGTTTAGCAAGGTGTCTAAGAAGGAGAGCGAGGAGGCTGGGGTGAGCTATGAATGACATCAGCATAGTCAAAAATTGGAGTGATTATCTTTGTGACTGGCTTACAACTTAAAGAGAGAGAGAGAGAGAGACAGAGTCTTTATTGTGATACAGAATACTGAGTTTAGGGTGGAGCTTAGAGGTGATGGTGTCTATATGAGTAGAGAACTTAATGGGGGACTCAAGCCAGACCCCTAGGTATTTGTACACCAAGACATAATCTAGAGGAGAACTGTCCAGGGTGGTGAAAGTTGGGGGGAGGGATATTCTTGCCAGATTCTTGAATGAACCAAAGATTATTGAAATGGACTTGGATGTGTTTATTTTTGATTGTTTTTTTATGGAACTAGGCTTGCAAATTAAGTAGGGCTTATTGGAGAAGGGGGTGGATATCCAAGATGGTTGGGCCAGAAACAAACAGAATGGTGTCATCCACATACGTATGTATTCAGGAGTTGGAACTTATCAAGGGGAGGCCACTTATGAAGGTTGAGAACTGGATGGGGCCAAGGATAGACCCTTGTGGTACTTCTGCTAGAATGGGGCATGGAAAGGACTAGGAGTTACCCACCCTGACTAACTGCTGTCAGTTTTCAAGGTAAGATTGTATTCACTGGGGCCGAGTTTGTGGACTTGACCAAGGCATTCAATTTAGTAGATCATGCCCTTCTAATAAAGAAATTAGAAGCTATTGGGTTGGGGACTCCAGTACTGGGATGGGTAATTAATTATCTTTCAGAAAGATTTCAAATGGTAAAGTCTGGAGGATGAATATTTGAGAAGGCACTAGTCAAGTGTGGAGTCCCACAGGGCTGCATACTAGGACCAATTTTATTTTCCATATTTTGTGATTCTGTCACAACCGCTATTATTAATGCACACCTTATTATGTATGTAGATGGTGCTGTAGTATATTGCCAAGGGGCATCATTATCTGGGCTTAACACAACACCTACAAAGGAACTTAACTCTATGCCAAAATGATTGATATGTAATAATTTGGTGCTGAACAAACAAAAATCCAAAATTATGTTATTTGGTACTTCAGCTAAGCTGAAAGAAATTGGCAATAGTCTGCAAATTGGGTCAGTGGATGGCGCCATCTATAAAAATGTTAACAACATTAAATATTTGGGGGTAGTTTCAGATCCATACCAAATGATTCCTCTCATATTCAGGCAACTACAGCTAAAATACACTCAAAAACTGCTTTATTATTCAGGCTTCGTAGTTTTCTTACTGATGATGCATGTTTTGCAATTGCAAACCAGTACTTACTGCTGATATTTCACTATGCCTCTATTGTGGTGGATAATGCACCCACTAGTATTGTGAAGTGAAAATCTGTGTTATTACATAAAATAGGTAGTTTCACACTTTTAACACCTAATACTGTTCACCACTGTGACATAATTGAAAGCCTTGGGTGGTTACCAGTCAAACAATACCACAAGCCTGTTATGGCCAAATTTATTTTCAGAGTATAATAAACTGGCATATCCCTAAATAATAAAAAAAACACACTTGTGGCACCTAACATAGAGCTCCATACACGATCCACAGGGGAGCAAACCTTGTTGAAAATCCATTTAAGTGCACATGAAGTGGCCTGCATTCTTTTGCTTTTGCTGCACCAACAGTATTTAATAATATCCCTTTACAAATCAGAAGAATAGTAAACCACAATCTGTTTGCAAAGGCACTCAAACTTCATCTCAGGGATCTATCAAAGTTTGATTGTTTTTAGGAACTGTTTTTATTATGACGTGCAATTTGTATTACAGTTTATGCACTTGTATGTACTGTAAAAGCTGTTCTTTTGTATCATGCGTGTATATTTTTATTGACCATGAGTCGTACCTGTAAAAGGGACTGTATCCCAGAGTGCTTACCTATATACAAATAAAAATCAAATCAAATAAAAATCAAATCACTAGGATAGTCTGAATCATCTGGCTTGAATGAGGATGTTAAATGCTCATTTGTTAGACATGTAAGAGACATAAGCATTTTGGGATGCAAAGACCGTAATGAAAATGCAAGAGCAAATGCAAACGCAAAGGGTAACGCACACGGTGACGTAAACGTAAACGCTAAGGCAAATGGTTACGGAAATGCAAGCATAAATGCTAACTGTAACAGTAACGCAAACACACACCCTTTTTTCCCAAAAGGGTGCATTCAGAAGCACCGTCAACACAAAGAATGTATGCATAAGAATGGCCCTCAGAGCAGAAAATGAGCACTTGGAATACTAAATTGCTTATATCTCAGGAACCATATGACGTAGAAACAAAATTAAAATTTCATATAATTTATTACTTTCCTTGCTAATTTTATACTTAGCCCCAGGGACTAAACATTTTTCCAACAAAAGTTCTGTATCTCTAATTGTTTCCGAGATACAGGCCCCAAAAGGTGCGGCAGATGCCGTAATGTTAGTCTATGGGAAAAATCGTCAAATTCAGAGTACCGTAACTTTGCAGCCCTCTAATGTTTTGTCACCAAACCACCAAAATGCACATCTGTGGGATATTGGCTTTCTTCCCTCCACATTTCAGCCCAAAAGACCAAACCATTCTTTTGCAGCAGGTGGCAAAAGATTTCCTAGTCTTTTGGGCATAGTGTCGCAAAGTAGTGTCATGATTTGCAACACTTTTATAAAAAAAAGCACTAAAGTGTCGAATGCGCAACACTGCTTTGTGAGACTACTGTTTACAAAAAATTCAAAAACATATTTCTGGGGTGTTTCACCCCCCCCCAAAATGACATGGCTAGCATCCTCAGGACTCGACAAGGTGAATGCAGCAAGAAATGTGTCCCTACAGGGTCCAAAATTTAAATGCCAAGCATTTCTATGACCACCAACTGAAAACAAGATGGTGGATTTGCTACACTACAGGGGTCATTTGCAACACTAAAAACTGCATTTGTGACACTTTCAAACTTTTTGTTAACTTTTCCCATTGACTGTAAGGGAAACTTGTTTTTTGAATAACTTTTGAACCATTTAATATTTTTTGATGAAATCTTCAAAAGGCACATCGGGGACCCTGGCTGCATGTTCCCTGAAGGTTTTGGACCAGTTGCACAGACTGTGCAACCTGTAGGTGCAAGCAAAGAATGCACACAAATGCATAATTGCTGCATTCTCTGGTGCTATGTAGCTCCGCAACCATAAATTTGATCATTACAAAACTTGGCAGATCCAGAGACCTATTATACCACACCATGCCTGCCAAAGTTTAGGCAAATCTGTCATACAGTGGCAAAGTTATTAAGCTGCCAAATTTCAGAGTTTAACCTTAAATGGGGTGCTCAACTCAAACTATAGTGGCAGTATATATATATATATATATATATATATATATATATATATATATATATAGATAGAGAGAGAGAGAGAATTCTCTCTCTCTCTCTCTATATATATATATTCTATGCAAAAAATCTAATCTAAATCTCACCCCATTCCATGTGTAATCATATTAAAAAGCCACAGAAAAGAAGAATGGGTTGAGATTTAGGCCTCACAGCCCCAAGGATACACCACATCAGCTGTCAATCTCGGGATAATGGGCAGGTCCAAAGGGGGAGGGGTCAAACCTAAATGTTTCATTTCCTTACTTTTTGTGTTTTAACCCTAAATGATGCATTAACAAAGTTTTTTGCATAGAATTTCCTTACCTTTTGAGAAAGAACATAAAAGTAAAAAGCCATGCAAGTTGGGACCCGTGCTCCCACCAAATTCCAAATTCATGAAAAGTGAAAAGTCAGGCCCTGTGCTCTCACCAAGTTATAAATCTCTGTGCAAGATAAGACTACAAGTACTGAATTACATATGTATTGCTGGGTGCACATATAGGTGGGAGCATGGGGCCCGAAAGCTCCCACCACATTGAAAGAAAGCAAAGTGTCAGTCATCAGAGTGGCATAATTCAACACCTGTTTACATGTCCGACATGTAACCACTGGAAATTACCTCCATGGCAGTAACGCTAGGCACCCGATAAATGTGAACCCAGTACCACAATACAAAATGGCATATGCAAAACATACAGTGTGTCACACAATATGTCCACAGCAAATTAATTTTCCGACACCTAAACACCATAATTCACATGAACAGGACATCTCCTGAAGATCCTCCAAGTTTCAATATAAAAGACAAAGCCGTTTCCGAGATACAACATGTGAAAGTTTGAGATTTTCATTCGTTGGAGTGGCAGACATCCACAAATGTTGAGATTTTAGACACCTAATGACTGAAAAGTAGATCCATGGCAGTAAGGCTAGCTGCCGTATAAATTTCAAGCTAGCACGAGAATGGAAAATGCTGTCCACCAAACGTAAACTGTGCCACGCAATATCTCCACAGAAAATGTGTTGTCTGACATGCAAGCATGGTAATTCACATCTACAGGACATACCGTCAACACCATCCAAATTTCAAGCAAAAAGACAAAACCATTTCCGAGATATTTAAAGTTAACGATTGTTAAAATTGGCAAATCTGTTGCATTAAAATATAGCCATCTAGTCCCTCCCTTGTGATCAAAGATCACGATCAAAGAATCTCGCGATCAAAGAATTTGCAAGCTCGTGATCAAAGAATTTGCAGGCTCATGATCAAAGAATAAAAAATGGTGAAATTCAAATTTTAGACACAAATGCATGAAACCACCAGCATGGTTCTATAAAATGAAGCCCCCTGAGCAAAACCTACCCTCATTTGTGTTCATAACCCACTCCTGAGCTGAGAAATGTGCTTTTTTCAACTGCCCATCTTGTTCCTCCCTCACAATCAAAGATCATGATCAAAGATTCTCGTGATCAAAGAATTTGCAGGCTCGTGATCAAAGAATTTGCAGGAACATGATCAAAGAATAAAAAGTGGTGACATTCAAATTTTAGACATAAATACATGAAACCACAGGCAGGGTTCGATAAAACAAAGCCCCCTGAGTGAAACCCACCCTCATTTGTGTTCATAACCCACCCCTGAGCTGAGAAATGTGTTTTTTTCAACTGGCCATCTTGTCCCTCCCTCACGATCAAAGAAACTCACAATTAAAGAATTTGGAGGCTCGTGATCAAAGATCGTTAGCGAGTCACGATCAAAGAATAAAAATGTGTGAAACTCTATTTTCTGACCATTTTGAATAAAACCAAAGGCATGGCTTGATAGAGCGAACCCCCTGAGCAAAACCCATCCAAGTTTTCTTCAGGAGTCACTACGGAGCCGAGATATTTGAGTTTTTCTGACTGGAACCTTAAAAAAAGATGGCGGCTGTCACGATCAAAGAATTGTCAGGGTCAAAGATTCTTTGACTGCGAGTCTGCAAATTCTTTGATCGTGAGGAGGGACCAGATGTCCAAAACCCCATTCTTTGTTTGTAAAACAACCATATAAATTTTCCCTTTGACTTATAATGGGAATTTAAAACTGCAATAACTTTTGAATGGATTAATATTTTTGCACCAAATGAAAAGCGGCATGTTCATTGACTGAAGCTCTTTCAGATGAGCCAACTCACAGGGCAGCACTTCACATGACAGCCACACAGCACCACAGACAAATCCACAAAACTGCCCACATAACTGGAGAAAAATGCATTTTTCAGTGTTTTGGTGCATAAAGACCATAAGTCCAACTGAAACTAAGTTTGGCAGATCAAGAGATCTACCATGCTTCACCATGCATTTTTTTTAAATTGAATATACTTTATTCATTTTATGCCATTACAGTACTTTTTAACAGGCATACAACTTTCCAGCAGTACTCACATTGGTACAATGGCATGACTCATTAACAAGACATATATAACATTTTAAAAGTTCTGCCATATGTTAAGTACGTGGAAAAAACATAATCTACTCATGCCTTCCAATCAATGGCCAACTACTCCCCCCTACACTTCCCCCCTCCTGAATCTACTCCCATCCATACCCCCAGAGCCATGTTCACCTTCCCCAATGGTGCAATTTTCAACTACTAGGTAACACCACAAACCCTTTTATCTATAATACATGAAATGAAGGAATCATCTGTGTGAGCATCTCTGAGTTAGGGCATCCGAGGGCTCCTTATGGGATGGCCATATAGTATGTTGCTATTTACTTAGCTATTCTTCTCTTCTGATTTGGTTTCCTAAGAGACAGGAGGGAGGGAACAGAGCATGAAAAGCTTCTCCCATCTGGATTTATACAGGGGGAGCTTACCATAAGACTCACAATTGCCTTTTCCATTCTTAAGTTATGTAGGAGTTCCTTTACCCACTCAAGGTAAGAAATATCATGTTGGTTCTTCCAATAGCAAAGGACAAGTCTTTTAACCGACAGAGAAATAATGGCCATATGGTGCCTCCTCTCCTTAAAAGGGACAGTGATGTAATCCCCCATTATACAAACCTGTGGTGAGAAGTATTCCTGCAACCCCAGTAATGGGTTGGCCCTTTCCCGAATGGTTCTCCAGAGACAGACTACTTTGGGACAATCCTATAATATGTGGAGTAATGTCCCTGGTTCCTGTTCACACCTAAAGCATGCTTCATTCTGTATCTTACCCATTCCATACAATTTAGTTGGAGTATAATAACTATTATGTAATATATAAAACTGTGTTAGTCTTAAATGGTCATTGGCAATGTATAAGCAAACTCCTTCCCAGATTTTATCCCATGAAAAATTGTCATGCGGGAAATTACACACCCAGTAATTAGAGTGACCTGATACCTCCGGGTTAAGTTTCCCATATAACAATGAGACCAGTTGGGATACAGCATGTGGTTGTTTAACACATTCAAGAAGCTCCTGAAAAGGAGGCACCTGTTGTGTAATCCATATTCCCGAACCGGACCAGTTTATCAACATGTGTCTAATTTGGAGCACAAAAAAGGAGTATTTGTTGGGAAGCTGAAGGAAAGTTAATATTTCTGATGTTCCCTTTTGCTTGCCATTGACTACCAAATCGCAAACTGTGATTTTGGGATCAGAGCAATCTTTGGGAGCAGCAATTTTCTTATCACCTAATTTAAAATTGGGGTTATTAAACACTGGTTATGATAGGTCCAGTTGGTTATTGTATTTCATTGACTTACAAAACTGTGGAAGGACCTTTAGTGAAATGTATATAACCGAGCCTCATAAATTACTGGGCAATTTACTCGGGGCTATAAATAAAAGGCTCTCCGGAGATAACCTAGCTAATAAGTACTGTTCCGCCTGTAACCAAATGGGAAGTTTGGCAACATTATCTGTGTCCGAAGGGATAGCTCTCCAACGCATATACTTAACCATGTGACTAGCTAAATAATAGTGATAAAAATTAAGGAGTTTAAGACCCCCAAGTTGTTTTGGGGCACTTAAATGATTGTATGCTCTACGTGGGGGCTTGCTTCTCCATATGAATTGGGAGATTATACTATGGAGTCTACGGAACCAATTCAGGGGGAGATAAACATTTAGCATATTAAGTGGATAGAATACCCTCAGCAAAACATTAATTTTAATTACACTAACCCTCGCTTGGAGGGACAAGTGCATAGAATTCCATCTATTTAGATCCAATTGAATTTCCTTTACTAAATTATCTAAATTCAACTTTTTCATCAGGGACACTGATGTAGATAGAGTTATTCCAAAGTACTTAAGATGGGTAATCCAAGCCATGGATAACGGGGTAATGTCTTCCCTGGAAAGCAAGGGGTTCAAGGGCATCACTTCTTATTTGCTAATATTGAGTTTGTAGTTCGAAACCTTGCTAAATCTATGGATTATCTGAAGGGTGGCTTGCATAGATTCACAAGGATTAGTGACATGCAGGAGGATGTCATCCGCATAGACCGATAACTTTAAGTGAAACGTCCCTATCCTAATACCTTGCAACATTGGTGAGTCCTTTAACTGTTGTATCAACGGTTCTAGATATAGATTAAATAATAATGGAGAAAGTGGTCAGCCCTGCCTAGTACCTGATTTTAAAGGGAAAACTGAGGAAAAAACTCCATTGCAGTAAACTTTCACTCTAAGTTCAGAATATAATGCTTTGACCCAGGAAATAAAAGGAGCTAGAAAACCCATTACGGCTAGGGTGTCAAACAAATATGTCCAATTGACCCTGTCAAATGCCTTCTCCACATCCAGGGGAACCAGAGCCATTGGTTTGTCTGCCTCCCTGGACGCGGAGAAGACATGCACTAACTTACGGATATGGTCCGATGAGACTCTGCCCTGCACGAACTCGATTTGTTCAGGACTCAAAAACCCTACCCAAATTTTGGACACCCTTGCTGCTAGTATTTTGGCAAAGATTTTTATATCATAGTTCATCAATGAAATGGGATGAAAGTTCGTAACCTTATTCTTCTCCTTACCTGGTTTCGGCAATACCACTATAATTGCCTCCAAGTGTGTCGTATCTGTGATCCCCTTCTCACATATAAAATTAAACAGGCGAAGAAGAATAGGGCATAAATCCACCTCAAAAACCTTATAAAAATTAGATGGAAAACCATCCGGGCCCAGAGCTTTATCTTTAGTTAGCGATCTAATGGCATCTCTAATTTCTTGCTGAGAGATAGTGCGTGCCAAAAATTCCTGTTGGGCTACCTCCAGCGAAGGCAGTGATGAAGCTAACAGATAATCCCGGATTTCATTAGATGGGTGGTTAGGTTCAGGAGGGCTATACAGCTGTGTGTAGTATTGTTCACATTCTTTGGCAATTTGCCTGGGGGTGGTTAAGATAGTGTTGGTCGATAGGGAAAACACAAAGGGAACCAGGTGAGACTCCTCTTGTTTTCTAAGCCTCATTGCCAGAAGATGACTGGTTTTATCACCTTGTCCAATATATTTAGCTTGGGTTTTAAAGAGGGCATATTCCACTCTTTCCCTCAGAATTTCCACATAATCATTCCGTAACACTACCAAACGCAACATTTCCTTGTCTAATGGGGGATTTGATAATGAGGTTTCTAAGGCCTTAATTTTCTCTAAGAGGGCTTTGGCTTTTGTATCTTGTTTTCGCTTTTTGGTAGCCGAGATTCTAATACATTCCCCCCGCAGAACGCATTTTAAGGTACACCATATTTTATCAAAAGCAGGAATAGATTCTTCATTTTGACCCATAAATTGCTTTATAAGATCTTGGATCTGATTAACTATATCCTCTTGATTAAGAAGCTGAGAGTTTAATTTCCATATAGTGTCTTTTTGACTACTTGGGGCTAGGTTAGCTTCCAACCAAATTGGGGAATGGTCAGAAAGCACTCTGGGGGTGATCCCACTTCCCCGCAGTCCTGCAATTACTCTCTCATTCACCAAAAAGAAATCAATCTGGGAGAGGGATTTATGCACAGAGGAGTAGACGGTATAAACCCTTGTGCCAGGATTCAAGGTATGCCAGGGGTCTATTAAGCCATAAACTTCTATAAGATCTCGCAGAGATATTTGGGCCGGGGAAAGAGTGGATTCTAGTGAGGAGGATCTGTCCAGAGCAGAATCTATAACTAGATTCCAGTCTCCTGCTAGAATTATGGGTAAACCACTAAAGGGAGCAAGGGTTAGTGAAAAATTAACAAAGAATTCTGGGGAATACTTGTTCCGGCCATATATCGTGCCTATGAGAACTTCCATGTTTTCTAGAATCCCCCTCAGGAAAATATACCTGCCTTGGGGGTCAGCCACTTTTTCTAGCTCGAGAAACTGAGTGCCCTTAGCCATCAGTATTGCTACGTCACATTGGGTTGTGGATGTCCCTGCCATATACACTGTCCCAATAGTTCCCCTTCTTAGTAGGTTATTTTCTGATTCCAACATGTGCGTCTCCTGTAAAAAAGCAACATGACAGTTCAGCACTGCTAGGTGCTTAATTATTTGAAGCCGCTTTACCCGAGACCTAGCTCCTTTGACATTCCATGATATCATTTTCATAACTAAAGTGTAATATTTGGGAGATCCAGTAGGGCTTCAGTTCGTACTATTTTCACCCTTGAAAGTTGTATTAAAAATGGCTCTGGCCCCTCCGCCCACCTTTCCCCCTCCCCCTTCCACCATCCCTCCCACTCCAAGCCCACCCCTATACATTCTCAACCTTACCTCCCTTCCCTTTCCTATCCCACCCCCATCCATAACCTACCCCAAACACTAATGAGCTACCTTTATCCCCCAGTCCAAATGACTGAACTCCAACCTCATTTTCTGGCATGATGACGACCATGCCGCCTGAAAAGTTCACCCACACCCCATGTCCGCCCCCCCCACTCAAAACCTGTACATTATATTCTCCACTATAACTTGCAAAAACTCCTGTTACAATACCAGGAAAAGTGAATATATTAACTGAGGATTCCATAATCCTGCTGCCAAAAAGCTTCTAGAAGGAGATTCTCTAATAACTGATCAACTCCAGTATTTAGTGAACCAGAGTACAAGAATGCATAACCCAAACAAGGTTTTTTTTTAAACCATTACAGTTCTTAAACCAATCTAGCTTGAGTAATCCCAAAATGCTATCATAATATGTTAGGTATATACAAAAAAAGTAAAAAAAAGGCCCTTTGACAACAAAATATCTATGTCTTCTGTTAGCACCCTTTGCAAACTGTGTGAGAGGCCTTTCGGCACCATGCAATTCTGCTTAAAGTTGGACCAGCATAACATTCTGTGGTGATTTGCATATGCAGCCCATGATGCTTTGCATTGTGGCGGCATGTGTGATTTTGTATTTTCTTGAAACTTGGCTTCCCAGCCAAATGCCCTTTGGGGTAACCCTTGCCTCAGTGTTTACGCACAGAGGTTCTTTGTCTTTTAAATGTTTTTTTATTTTAATGGGTTCACCACAATATATCCCAGGCACACTGCCTTAGGGTAGCTGGTCCATTCCACTGGGGTGTTAAACAGATGAGGCATACTGATGAGTCCTGGTAGGACGAAACACATGTCTATGTCTTCTGTTAGCACCCTTTGCAAACTGTGTGAGAGGCCTTTCGGCACCATGCAATTCTGCTTAAAGTTGGACCAGCATAACATTCTGTGGTGATTTGCATATGCAGCCCATGATGCTTTGCATTGTGGCGGCATGTGTGATTTTGTATTTTCTTGAAACTTGGCTTCCCAGCCAAATGCCCTTTGGGTAACCCTTGCCTCAGTGTTTACGCACAGAGGTTCTTTGTCAATATAACAACGCTCCTTATGTTAAAGACATTTGCCCAAGTAACACTGTGGGTTAAACATAAAAGATTTCCCCATCCTTTTCATATTTCAATATGGCCAGACACTCTTTGTCTAACTCTGGGGATCTCAGGACCATTTCAGTTAAACTTTTAACACTTAAACAAATCAAGCTTACAAAATATGTCCTTTTATCTTGTACAGACAACAATGCAGATCTGTGCAGTTCACTTCTCTAAATAGGCACTACGTGTACCACCAAATAGCCACTAGATGTCACTACAGTTTCATTTAAACAGGTCAGGAAACATATGCTTGCAGGATTCAGTGGCTGTTTCTACAGTTTCAAACGAATGCCACTTGCCCTCATGGAATATTTGCAAAGTTGCTGGATACCTCACTTTAAACTTGATACTCGAAGAAATGAGCTTGGTGACCACAGGGTGAAGGGCAGACCATTTCTGTTGCACTGTGTATGGTAAGTCCTGTGCCACTTTTATCCTTCTGCCCTCCCATTTAATTTCTTGCAGATCTTTAAGCTTGGCCATAATGTGCTGCTTGTCTAAAAAATTGAGAAGCTTGAACAAGAAGGGCCTAGGAGGAGAGCCCACAGGGTGGCATAGCCCTTAAAGAATGATGTGCCCGTTCAGTTATGTAGGCAGGCCCATTGGGGGAGGGCTTCACTAATTTATCACAGAGCACCTGGGCAAATACCATGAGTAAGGAACCCTCTTCCTCTTCAGGCAATCCAAGCACCACGAGATTATTTCACGTCGATCGCCCCTCGAGGTCTTCCAGCTTTTCTTCTGTTTTTTTAAGCTTGTGTTTCAAATGTACCATCTCTGATTCTAAGTGCTGCTGCCAGTCGTCCTCTCTCCCTCTCCATATTGAGCCCTGAATGGGCCATCCGTGTGCCTCATAGGCGCGGTTCAGTGTCTGTGAACCCGCCACCCCTGATGCCTCCACTTGCTGCCATTGGGCTCCTGATAGCCGGATTGAGCCCCGAATGGGACAGCCGTGTGCCTCATAGGCGCGGTTCGGTGTCCATGAACCCACCACCCCTGATGCCTACACTTGCCACCATTGGGCTCCAGATAGCTGTATTGAGCCCCGAATGGGCCAGCTGTGTGCCTCGTAGGTGCGGTTCAGTGTCCGTGAACCCGCCACCCCTTACGCCTCCACTTTCTGCTGTTGGGCTCCAGATAGCTGGATTGAGCCCCGAATGGGCCAGCCGTGTGCCTCATAGGCGTGGTTCGGTGTCCATGAACCCGCCACCCCTGATGCCTACACTTGCCACCGTTGGGCTCCAGATAGCTGTATTGAGCCCCGAATGGGCCAGCCGTGTGCCTCGTAGGCGCAGTTCAGTGTTCATGAACCCGCCACCCCTGACACCTCCACGTGCTGCCATTGGGCTCCAGATAGCCGGGTAAGGACATCCCTGGGCTGGAGAAGCTGTGATCAGCTGCTATTGGCCTATTGTGCTCCAAGCCACTCACCAATTGGCCTCCGGTTCTGGCCACTGCCTCCTGATTGGTGTTTCTGTGACTGTACTTTACTGGGCTCAACGCCCATTCAGTTGCACTACTCAGTGCCAAAATTTTACTACTGGACTTGCTGCCTGAAATCTTTTTCTTAAAAGTATGCTTCATTGTATCCTGTAGCTGTAGTGTTTTACTTGAATGTTATGCTTATTTAGAGTTAAGTTGTCCAGTCCGATACGTTGCACTAGCCCTGTAAAACTTGTTGAAACTCTCCTCCTGAATGCTCTGTCTTTCCCTATTACTGATCTTGTGCAGTGATTTCTTTTGTTTTTTCTCACCAAAATAGAGTTTAGTCTGCACTGTGCCATACTATGTTGACTCTGTCTCTCTGTCCCTCTCATTGCCCCGCCTGCTTGCTCTGCCTATCCTCTGCCTCTTAGGTCTTTCTTTCTTTGTTTTAATTATTTTTTCTCCTCTCCCTCCCTCCCTCTCTCTCACTCCCAGTACAATTACCCAGCCTCCTATCACCCCTTTCAGCTGGCGCCAGGTCAAGTTGTTGAATCCAATTGTTTTTGGCTGCTACCCCCAACCCCCACCATCTAATTTACACCTGTAATAGTTAATTTTTCTGTCTCCCCCTCTCACTGCCATTCTCCTGGAGTTTTCCCCCACCCTACGTTTAGTGGCACTACATCACAACCTTTTGTTTTACAATTGCTTAACTGCCAACTCACTTCAGTCTGTTTCTCTCTCCCCTCTCCAGATTGAGCCTTGAACGGGCCAGCCGTGTGCCTTGTAGGTGTGGTTCGGTGTCCGTGAACCCGCCACCACTGACGCCTCCACTTGCCGCCGTTGGGCTCCAGATAGCCGGATAAGGACATCCCTGGGCTGGGGAAGCTGTGATCAGCTGCTATTGGCTGACCGCACTCTGAGCCACTCACCGATTGGCCTCCGGTTCCGGCCACTGCCTCCTGATTGGTGTTTCTGTGACTGTGCTTTACTGGGCTCAGTGCCCATTCAGTTGCACTGCTCAGTGCCGAAATTTTACGCCCACCCCCCCGACCTTAATTAAATAGTCTCTCACTCCACCTCCTGCTCTCAGGACCCACCCCTGATCCTGTTCTCATCCTGTCCCCTAGCTATGCCACTCCCCCTCCACCTGCATTACCTGCTTGTTTCTGTTGCCCTAAGCCTTCTCCACCTCCCTCAATGCTCTCCCGGTTTCCTATTTTCCTTCTCTGCACCACACCACCTACTAAAACACATCTCTGTTCTTCAGACATGCCTCTCCCTAACCACTTCCTCCTGTCTCTTCTAGTCCTCTCCTTTTTTCCTCCCCTCTGCTATCTTCCTAGTGCCTGCTACCCCTCTCCACCCTCCACTCTACTTATACCCACCCATTACCATCAATTTGGCACCATAGCAAATCCTCCCTGCCCACACTTATGGCACCCCCCTGCAAAGGACTGGCTGCTTATGACAAATCATGCAGATGGTACATGGGCAAGCCGACCTTTGCTTCTAGCCATTGCCCTGCACTGGGACCCTAGATGTATATGCTGCATTCAGGCCGACAAGCATCGGAGACATTATTTCACCTACAATGAGCAGTGTCAGATGGCTCTAAAACTCCTGCTCCTCCTCCTCCTGATGTCAGGAAGTGTCCATCCGAATCCAGGACCTGCTTACTCCAGCTCAACAAATCTTTCCAAAATGGAGGGGGTGTCACCATTGCCACCCTCAATATTTGCAACCTCCTTCCAAAGCTGGCCTTCCTTCAAATCTTTGCCAGCCAATATAACCCTGATATCCTAGCCATTGTTGAAACCTGGCTGACACCCAATACTCCGGACCATGCCATCTCACTGCAAGGCTACAGTATTTTCAGACTCGATAGGATTACTAAAAGGGGGGGGGTTGTGCAATTTACATAAAAGACAACATCACCAGTCACCCTGTCTGCACTACCTCCACAAACACCTCAGTGCAATTCCTTCCTGTCAAGCTACTCCTTGGTGCCCAAAATAAAGTCCTCACTGTTATTGCTGTCTACATCCCACCAAAAGACCCAGGAACTGGTCTCCAGACTGTCCTTGAATTTGTAAGATCACAACCTCCTGGCACTGAGCTCCTTCTCCTTGGTGACTTTAATATCAACTGGCTCATACCTGATGTAGGGTCCCACAAGGATGCTATCTTGTCAGCTAACCTAATGCAGACAGTAAGCTCCCCTACTAGGAAGAATTACAAATCGGGCACTAGCACCCTTATAGACTGGGTCCTTGCCAGCCACCCAGCCCGCATAAATAACACCTTCGTCCTCCCGGACTCCCTCAGCGACCATTCCCCTGTTATCTGTACATGGACAAATAAGTTCCGCAAGCCACCTCCAAAAACCATCTCAAGCAGAGTACTACCTTATGGCAATCTGACTCATCTCAAGGCCTGTCTCAGACAGCATGACTGGTCCCCAATATACAATTCACAAGATGTTGATGAAGCCCTTGATTACTTCATCACTACTTTCAATACCACCTGTGACTCCTACGCACCAGTAGAAAGCGCAAAATCAAAGCTCTCTCCAATCCCTGGCTCACTGCTAAGCTATTGGCCCAACTCAAAGCAAGGGACCACCTCTGGGCTACAGCTAGAGCCACAGGCTCTCTGCTGGACATCCAAAGGTATAAACAGTCTTGCAACTACAGCACTAAACAAATCCGAATGATGAAGAGTTCCTATTTCAAGAATGCCCTCACCAATACTTTGGGTGACGGGAGACCCTTCTGGGACAATATCAGAAATATCACGGGTAAGCAGTCCAAATCCTCTACTACTCTAATGACTGTTGATGGAGCCACTACCCTAGATCCAATGGTCATGGCAAAGACCCTAAATGAAACTTTCACCGACCTTAGTGGGGTCCTCCCCTGGACTTCTTCTCTGATACAGACCCCTCAAAACCAACATTGCCTGCTGTTTCTCCAAATCAACCGCCCTTCCATTTCAAAAAAGTTAGAGCACATGAAGCCCACAAATGCATAAAAAAGGCTATCTCTAAGTCCAGAGCAAGCAGCGATACTGTAGACCTTAAACTACTGTCCCTTACCCTGGAAGAGGTATTGCTCCCACTCATAAGAATTTTCAATCTCTCCCTCTGCCTTAGTCAATTCCCCAGCAAATGGAAATCTGCAATAGTCACTCCGGTGTTCAAAAGTGGTGACAAGTCCATACCTGGTAACTATCGACCAATATCAATACTCCCACCCCTTTCCAAGGCCCTTGGGCGCATTGTGGTGGACCAACTTACAGACTACCTGCAAAAGTATAACATCCTCTGTGCACAGCAACATGGCTTCAGGCAAGGGCACAGCACATCGACCGCCCTCCTGGAATTTTCTGGACCAATCCACAATGCTATGGACAAAGGATACCAAACTGGAGCTGTTTTCATTGACCTAACAAAGGCATTTGACACTGTTCACCATGGCTTGCTTGTCAAACAGCTACAGGCTATTGGGCTCTCTCAGGGCCCTAGTGCCTGGGTAAAAAGTTACCTAGCCCAAAGCTCTCAAAGAGTAAAAATCTCAGGAGTTCTCTCAGACTCAAATCCAGTTCTCTCAGGCATTCCCCAGGGATCCATCTTGGGCCCTCTTCTCTTCAGCCTATTCCTAAACTCCCTCCCTCAGTCTTACCCAGAACAAATAATCCTCTATGCTGATGATGCCGTGATTCTCTCCTCTCATAAGGATCCAAAACCCTTACTCCTTAGCCTGCAGCTTGCTTTCTCCAAGGTTGAGAAATGGTTCTTAGAGCACAAACTGGTCCTAAACCACAAAAAAAAACAAAATCCATGCTCTTCTCAAGCTCACAAAACAAGAAAAGACAAATTCCGCTTGCTATCAATACTTACGCAGGAAATACCCTCGAACAAGTGACATCATTTAAATACCTTGGAATCTCCTTCGATCCCTGCCTAACCTTTGTGACCCACATTGATAGTATTGAGAAAACTGTGAATCAACGTATTGGTATCCTATGCTGAAACAGACAGTTCCTTACCCAATCTGCGCTGAGGATTGCTATCCAAAGCTCTGTCATCTCTGTCATAGACTATGGCTTAATTATCTATGGCTCTGCCTCAACTACCGCACTCAGGTGCATTACAACCTCCCTTAACAAGGCCTGTCGACTGCTCACTGGTGCCCAAAGACACACACATACATGTGAGCTCTACACTGAAACGGGATGGTTACAGCTCTCCAATCGCATAAAGTACCTTTCCTGCTTGATGGCAAAAAAATCTACCATGGGCCTCACTCCACCGTGCATCCAAGACCTCCTATGCCCGAATACCAACCCCCGCTTCACCAGAAGTTCGGAACATCAGCTTCTCCAGATCCCCGATGTCAGCACCACCCAGGGCCAAAGATCCTTTGCCTACCATGCTCCCAGCTGGTATAATGCCCTCAGCACTCACATCACCTCCTCCACCTCTCTAGGAGTTTTCAAATCTAGGCTACAGCTTCACCTCACAGCCTCCAGCTCCTGTGACTGCTTCGATTAATTTTCCCCCTTTGACTATTTTTGGTTAGCCTCCCATCTCTGATTCATTTTGACAAAGGCATTTGAGTGGTACTAGTCTCCCTGTGTCTGCCTCTCCCTGCTCCTCTTCCCCCTCCATTGTTCTTTCCCTATTGTATTCCTCCAATCAGCCAATCAGACATTGTTCTTTCCCTATTCTATTCCTCCAATCAGCCAATCAGACATTGTTCTTTCCCTATTGTATTCCTCCAATCAGCCAATCAGACATTGTTCTTTCCCTATTCTATTCCTCCAATCAGCCAATCAGACATTGTTCTTTCCCTATTGTATTCCTCCAATCAGCCAATCAGACATTGTTCTTTCCCTATTATATTCCTCCAATCAGCCAATCAGACATTGTTCTTTCTTTATTGTATTCCTCCAATCAGCCAGTACGTGTTATCAAGTATTTTTGTTCCAAGCTGCCATTACTGTACTGCCTTATACTGCTTAATGCTGCTTCATAATTTGTTTGTTTTCTTATGTAATTTTGCCTTGTTTGTACCCTACCAATGTGGAACCTTTATAAAAGAGCCATGGCTCAAAGGTAATAATTCCTAGATTCAATAAATAAAATAAATAAATAAAAAGATAAAGATGATATGTGGGCCTCATTGTCCGAGGGCTGTGTAGTAAGCTGCTTGAGTGATGCCCTCATGCTTTTCATCTCTGAGGCTAGCACCAGCAATGTATCCCTCATGGGTGCTTGTTCCTCGAGGAATCTTTTTCCGCTGTGTGCTTCTGGCTGTTGGGTGTGGGAATTCGGGTCCTCCGCTTGTGCTTTAGCCCACTTGGGCATCTTTTCCTTGCTTGGGGTAGACGGTGGAGTATGCTTCAGCGTGGCCTTTTTCATCTCTACCTCCATCGTCCACGGGTTTTCGCCTTTTTGTTGGCTAGACAGCACGGATTTATTGTTACCCCTCTACCCGGTTTGTTGTTGAGAACTGGAGACGTTGAAATCAGGTAAAAAAAACATTTTGAGTGGGGTTGGCACCAGTGCTCATCGTGGGGGAACCTGATCAGGCAGCCATCACACCGGAAGTCCATGCTCCACCATGCATACCAAATTTCATGCAAATGCGTTGAACGGGTCCAAAGTTAATAATGCACACAGTTGTGAGTTGAACGTAGAAGTGGCTTCATAACCATAAATTTAGGGGCTTGACTGCACCCCTATAATATATATATATATATCTATATCTATATACATGTTATAGTGGCATGGTAGTGCTACTATTGTTAGGGTTGAGGACCCCATTTAAGGTTAAAGTGTGAAATTTTGCAGCTTAATAACTTTGCCACCGTATGATGGATTTGCCTAAAATTTGGCCGGCCTGGAGCAGTACAAAAGATCTCTGGATCTGCCAAGTCTCGTAATGGTTGGCTATACGGTTGCAGAGGGATAAAGCACAATAGAAAGTCATATTTATGCTTTTTTTGCATATTCTTTGCTCTCACCTACAGGTCGCATGGTTTGCATGACCAGTCCGAAACCTTCAGGGAACATGCAGCCCGGGATCCCAATGTGCCTTTCGATGATTTTGTGAATAAATATTAAATGGTTAAAAAATTATTAAAAAAACAAGTTTCCCATTATAGTTAATGGGAAAAGTTAACAAACCATTCGACAATGTCGCAAATGCAGTTTTTAGTGTTGCAAATGACCCCTGTAGTGTTGTGAGTCAGACATTTTTTTTTCAGTTACTGGTCACAGAAGTGCTTGGCATTTAAATTTGGGACCCTCTAGGGACACAGTTCTTTTTGTGTTCACCTAGTCGAGTCCTGAGGATGATAGCCATGTCCTTTTTGGGAGTTAAACACCCCAGAAATATGTTTTTCAAATTTTTGTAAACTGTAGTATCGCAAAGTAGTATCACACTTGTGACACTTTCATGATTTGTTTTGCAAAAGTGTTGTGATTTGTGACACTACTTTGTGACACTATGCCCAAAACAGTAGGGAATCTTTGCCACCCTGCTGCAAAAGAACGGTTTGGTCTTTTGGGCTGCAATTGGGCTGGAGAATAGGACACAGAGAGTAATAGTAAATGGAGTCCACTCTGAAAAAAGGGGGGTTAGTAGTGGGGTACCGCAGGGTTCAGTATTAGGACCAGTCCTCTTCAATGTCTTTATAAGTGACATTGCAGAGGGACTGGAAGGAAAAGTATGTCTCTTTGCAGATGACACAAAGATCTGCAACAGAGTTGATGCACAAGGTGGAGTGGAAAGGATGAGAAGGGACTTGGCAAGGTTAGAGGAATGATCAAATGTATGGCAGCTTAGATTCAGTGCTAAGAAGTGCAAGGTAATGCACCTGGGAAACAAAAACCCAGGGGAAGAGTACACAATGGGGGGTGAGATACTAACAACAACAAAAATGGAAAGGGACCTAGGGTAGTCATATCAGATGACCTAAAGGTGGGCAAGCAATGTGAGAGGGCAGCAAGGAGGGCTGGGGATACTGGGATGCATAGGAGAGGCATCACCAGTAGAAAACAGGAAGTTATTATCCCTCTGTACAGACAGCTAGTGAGACCCCATCTGAGTACTGCATGCAGTTCTGGAGACCCAATCTCCGCAAAAACATAGACAGGATGGAAGCTGTCCAGAGGAGGGCAACTAAACTGGTGCAGGGTCTGCACCGGAAGACATATGAAGAAAGACTTAAGGAGCTTAATATGTATAGCCTCGAGGAAAGTAGGGAGAAGGGGACATGAGAGAAAACTTTCAAGTACCTCAGGGGAATCAACAAAGTCCAAGAGGGTAGCATCTTTCAAAAAAAGAGGTGTGCAAGAACAAAGGGGCACAATTTGAAGATAGAAGGGGGGTGGCTCAGAGGTAATTTAAGGAAGTATTTTTTCACAGAGTGGGTTGTGGATGTATGGAATGGCCTTCCAGAGGAGGTTGTGGAGTCAAAAACAGTGGTGGACTTCAAGCGTGCATGGGACAGTCATAAGGCAATTCTAGTGGGTGGGGGTAGGAAGAAGTAGGCTGCTAGTTAACTAGGATCTGCAGCTTATCCATCAGGTAGGGAAATGGGCAGACTGGGAGGGCCAAGCGGTCCTTATCTGCCATCAAATTCTATGTTTCTATGTAATTTGGAGGGAAGAAAGCCAACATCCCACAGATGTACCTTTTCATGGTTTGGTGACAAAATATTATAGGACTGCAAAGTTACGGCACTCCAAAGTTGACTATTTGTCCCATAGACTAACATTACAATGTCTGCTGCAATGTTCGGGGCCCGTATCTTGAAAACGCTTAGCCCCTCCACTAGGGGGCCAAGTGCAAAACTATCCAAGAAAGTCATAAATTATATGAAATTAAAAAATGTTTTCTGCATCGTACGATTCCTGAAATATAAGCAATTTAGTATTCCAAGTGTTCATTTTCTGCTCTGAGGGCCATTATTATGCATGCATTCTTTGAATTCATAGTGCTTTTGAATGCACTTTTTGGGGAAAAAAGTGGGTGAGTTTGCATTACTGTTACAGTTAACATTTTCACTTGCATTTCCATGACCATTTGTGTTAGTGTTTCCATTTAAGTCGCTGTGCCCGTTACCCTTTGTGTTTGCATTTGCACTTGCGTTTGTGTTACTGTTACTATTTGCATTTCCATTACTGGTTTTGTTTGCATTTGCGTTTCCTTTTGTGTCACCCTGTGCATTGGCATTTGCATTTGTGAATGTGCTTCTGTTTGCATTTCTGTTTCCTTTGGCATCATTGTTGCTGTTACTGTAGGCGTTTGCGCTTCCAATTGCGTTACCATGACCATGCGCGTAACAATTTGCGTTTGCTTACACGTTTGCATTTCCACTTCTGTCTCAGTTACTGTTCCCTTTGGCATCCTCCTTGCTGTTACCATAACCATTTGCATTTCCACTTGCGTTACCATTATAGAAGGGCCCCGCGCTCGCACCACCACATTCCATTCACTATTTATACTGCACATTCTCAAAAAGAAGGGAAATTCATGGCAAAAAAATCCATTTAATGCATCAGTTAGGGTTGTTCCACAGCAACTAAAGTAAGGAAATTCGATATTAGGGTACCCACAACCCTTGCACCCCACCCCCATCCCCATCAATAGGCATCGGGGTGTGTGTTGGAGTCGTCGGTCCTAACCCTCACCCCATTCTCCTATACTGTACCACCTCAGCTTGTTTACAAATGGGATGGGGTGAGAGTTAGGACCGACGACCCCAACACGCACTCTGATGCCTGGTGGTCTGGGGTGGGGTGCAAGGGGGTGGGAACCCTAACATTGAATTTCCTCACTTTTGTCACTGTGGAACAACCCTAACTGATGCATTAAATGGATTTTTTTGCCATGATATATTATAGTGGCAAGGCAAGGTAGTGCCACTATAGTTAGGGTTGAGTACCCCATTTAAGGTTAAAGTGTGAAATTTTGCAGCTTAATAACTTTGCCACTATATGATGGATTTTCCTGACATTTGGCAGGCATAGAGCAGTATCATAGATCTCTGGATCTGCCCAGTTTCTTAATGGCCAGCTATACAGTTGCAGAGCTATAAAGCACAATAGAAAGTCACATTTATGCTTTTTTGCACATTCTTTGCTCGCACCTACAGGTAGCATGGTTTGTGCAACCAGTCTGAAACCTTCAGGGAACATGCAGCCAGGGTCTCTAATGTGCCTTTCGAAGATTTCGTGAAAAAATATTAAATGATTCAAAAGTTATCCAAAAAACAAATTTCCCATTATAGTCGAAGGAAACATTTAACAAACTATACGACAGTGTCACAAATACAGTTTTTAGTGTTGTAAATTACTCCTATAGTGTCGTGAGTCAGACTTTTTTTTTCAGTTACTGGTCACAGAAATGTTTGGCATTTAAATTTGGGACCCTCTAGGGACACAGTTCTTTTTGTGTTCACCTAGTCAAGCCCTGAGGATGATAGCCATGTCTTTTTTGGGGGGTTAAACACCCCAGAAATATGTTTTTTCAAATTTTTGTAAACTGCAATGTAGCAATGTAGTGTTGCACTTGTGACACTTTTGTGATTTTTTTTTGCGAAAGTGTTGTGATTTGTGACTACTTTGTAACACTATGCCCAAAACAATAGGAAATCTATGCCACCCTGCTGCAAAAGAATGGTTTGGTCTTTTGGGCTGAAATTTGGAGGTAAGAAAGTCAAGATCCCACATATGTGCTTTTTGGTGGTTTGGTGACAAAATATTAGAGGTCTGCAAAGTTATGGTACTCCAAAGTGTACTATTTTTCCCATAGACTAACATTACAGCGTCCGCCTCGCCTTTCTGGCAGTGTATCTCGGAAACGCTTCAAGATATGGACTTTTCATTGGAAAAATGCCTAGGCCCCCACTAGGGGGCTAAGTGCAAAACTAGCCAGAAAAGTCATAAATTATATGAAATTTTAATTTTTTTTCTACGTCATACGGTTCCTGAGATATAAGCAATTTAATATACCAAGTGCTCATTTTCTGCTCTGAGGCCCATTATTATGCATACATTCTTTGTATTCACTCTGTTTCTCAGTGTAGCTTTTGGAGAAAAAAGGGTGTGTGCTTTCGTTACTGTTACAGTTCGTGTTTCCACTTGCGTGTTTGTAACCATTTGCGTTCCCGTCTATGCCATCGTTTCCGTTACCCTTTGTGTTTTCATTTGCACTTGCATTTGCATTACTGTTACCATTTGCATTTCCATTACTGTTTCTATTTGCATTTCATTTTGCGTCACCGTGTGCATTTCCATTTGTGTTTGCGTACGTGCTTCCATTTGCATTTGTGTTTCCTTTGATGTCATCATTGGTGTTACCGTTACCATTTGCATTTCCAATTGCGGTACCATAACCATGTGCATTACCATTTGTGTTTCTATATGTGCTTGCATTTGCATTTCCGTTTGTGTTACTGTTTGCTTTGACATCATCATTGCTGTTACTGTAACTGTTTGCATTTCCAATTGTGTTACCATTTCTGTTTGCGTATTTGTCACCATTTGTGTTTCTGTTGGCCTTAGTGTTTGTGTTTTCAGTTGCGTTTCCATTGTCGATTGCATTACTGTTTCCTTCTGTGGCGCCGTTGCCTTTACCATTTGCATTTCTGTTTGCGTTTGTGTTACCATTTGCATTTGTCTTACTGTTTCTGTTTCTGTTGGTGTTAGTGTTTATGTTACTGTTTTTGTTACCATTTGTTTTTCTGTTGCCATTAACGTTTGCATTACCATTTGCGTTACCATTTCTGTTTTCATTAACATTTGTGCTTGCATTTCTGTTACTGTTTGCATTATCATTTACTTTTTCGTCAGCATCTGCATTACTGTTTGCGTTTGAATTACCGTTAGCATTACTGTGATACAAAAAATCACACCACCACATTCCATTCACTATTCATTGTGCTCATTCTCAAAAAGAAGGGATATTCATGGCAAAAACTCCATTTAATGCATCATTTAGGGTTGTTCCACAGCGACAAAAGCGAGGAAATTCGGTGTTAGGGTTGCTGCCCCTTACACCCCAAGCCCACCCCATCCCCACCAACAGGAATCGGGGGGGGTGCGTTGGGGTCGTCGGTCTTAACTCTCACCCCATTCTCCTATACTGCACCACTTCAGCTTGTTTACACATGGGATGGGGTGAGAGTTAGGACTGATGACCCCAATGCACACCCCAATGCCTGTTGTGGGGACAGGGTGCAAGGGGTGGCAACCCTAATACTGATTTTCCTTACTTTTGTCGCTGTGGGACAAACCTAACTAATACATTAAATGGAGTTTTTTTCCCATAAATAAATATATATATATATGTATATATATATATTACAGTGGCACGGTAGGGTTGAGTACCCCCATTTAAGGTTAAAGTCTGAAATTTGCAGCTTAATAACTTTGCCACTGTATGACTGATTTGCCTGAAATTTGGCAGGTGTGGAGCGATACCACAGATCTCTGGATCTACCAAGATTTGTACTGGTCGGATATACAGCCGCGGAGCTATATAGTGCCATAGAAAGTCATAGTTATGCTTTTTTGCACATTCTTTGCTCATACCTACAGGTTGCATGGTCTGCACAACTGCTCCAAAATGTTCAGAGAAAATTTGTCTGGGGTCCCTGGTGTGCCTTTCGAAAATTCTATGAAAAAATGTTAAATGGTTCAAAAGTTATTTAAAAAACAAGTTTCCCATTATAGTCAATGGGAAAAGTTAACAAAAAGTTCAACAGTGTTGCAAATGTGGATTTTAGTTTCGCAAATGACCCCTGTAGTGTTGCAAATCCACCATTTTGTTTTCAGTTGCTGGTCACAGAAATTCTTGGCATTTAAAATTGGGACACAAATCTTTTTGTGTTCACCTAGTCGAGCCCTGAGGATGCTAGCCATGTCTTTTTTTGGGGGGTTAAACACCCCATTAATAAGTTTTTAAAATTTTTGTAAACTGTAGTGTCACAAAGTAGTATCATACATTCGACACTTTCATGCTTTTTTTTGCAAAGTGTCATGATTTGCGACATTACTTTGCGACACTATGCCCAAAAGAATAATAAATCTTGCCTCCCTGCTGCAAAAGAATGGCTTGAGCTTTTGGGCCAAAATTTGGAGGGAAGACAGCCGAGATCCCACAGATGTGCCCTTTGGCAGTTTGGTGACAAAATATTACAGGGCTGTAAAGTTACAGTAGTCTGAAGTTGACAATTTTTCCCATAGGTTAACATTACAGCATCTGACGTGCCTTTCGGGGCCCGTATCTTGGAAACGCTTCGTGATATGGACTTTTCGTCAGAATAGTGCTTAGCCCCCCCACAGGGAGATGAGTACAAAACTAGTCAGGAAAGTCATAAATAATATTACATTTTAATTTCTTTTCTATGTCATACGATTCCTGAGATATAAGCAATTTAGTATTCCAAGTGTTCATTTTCTGCTCCGAGGCACATAATTATGCATACATTCTTTGTATTCAGTGTGTTTCTCTGTACAGCTTTTGGGGAAAAAAGGCTGTGCATTTTCGTTACTGTTACATTTAGCGTTTCCACTTGTGTTTCCGTAGCCATTTCTGTTTCTGTTCTGGTTTACGTCAACATGTGCATTTGCACTTGCATTTGTGTTACTCTTGAGATTTGCATTTTGATTACTGTTAATGCCCACCCCCACAGACCAGGTACTGGATCCTGAATACAGATCCTCAGCCTAAATAAAGCCATGGACATCATCATTACACCTGTCTGTTAACAGCTGCATACAAGTTAGGACACTGAGGAGTTGCATAGCCTCAACCAGGCAATGCCCCCCCCAAGACCAGGTACTGGATCCTGAGTGCAGACCCACAGCACAACTAAAGCCATTGACATCAATGGTATACCTCCCTGATTCCAGCTGCACACAAATTAGGACACTGAGGAGTTGCACGGCCTCAGCCAGGTAATCCTCCCCCAAAGACCAGGTACTCATCCTGAGTGCAGAGCCACAGCATAACTAAAGCCATGGACATCAATGGCATACATCTTTGATTCCAGCTGCACACAAGATAGGACACTGAGGAGTTGCGCGGCCTCATCCAGGCAATGCCCCCCCAGACCAGGCACTGTACCCTGAGTACAGCGGCACAGCCTAAATAAAGCCATGGTCATCATCATTATACCTGTCTGATAACAGCTGCACACAAGTTAGGACACAGAGGAGTTGCATGGCCTCAGCCAGGCAATGCCCCTCCCCTCCCCCCAGACCAGGTACTGAATCCTGAGTGCAGAGCCACTGCCCAACTAAAGCCATGGACATCATCGGTATACCTTCCTGATACCAGGTGCACACAAGGTAGGACACTGAGGAGTTATACTGCCTCAGCCAGGCAATGCCCCCCCCAAGATCAGGTACAGGATCCTGAGTACAGAGCCACAGTCCAAATAAAGCCATGGACATCATTGTTATGAATCTTTGATACCAGCTGCACACAAGTTAGGAAACTGAGGAGTTGCACGGCCTTAGCCAGGCAATGCCCCCCCAGACCAGGTACTGGATCCTGAGTAAAGAGCCACAGCTGAAATAAAGCAATGGACATCATTGGGATAACTCCATGATTCCAGCTGCACACAAGGTAGGACACTGAGGAGTTGCACAGCCTCAGCCAGACAATGCCCCCCCAGACCAGGCACTGGTTCCTGAGTGCAGAGCCACAGCTCAAATAAAGCCATGGGCATCATCATTATACCTGTCTGATAACAGCTACACACAAGTTTGGACACTGAGGAGTTGCATGGCCTCAGCCAGGCAATGCCCCCCTCCCACCAGACCAGGCACTGGATCCTGAGTACAGAGCCACAGCCTAAATAAAGCCATGGACATCATTGTTATTCCTGTCTGATAACAGTTGCACACAAGTTAGGACACTGAGGAGTTGCACGGCCTCAGCCAGGCAATACCCCCCCCAGATCAGGTACTGGATCCTGAGTGCAGAGCCACAACCCAAGTAAAGACTTCTGATTGGTCAGTTGGCCGTCACAGCAGTGATGTTATACTGGCAGTACATCCCTGCTGATCAACTTGATGATGCTGTCATCCATTTTTCATTTTTCCACTTGATGATTGTTTGCATCGTCTCTTAAAAAAAACTTTGTGTAAGTACTAAAAGAAATACTTTAACATTATTGTTCTCTTTGTAACCCCACTGTTACCTGGGGTTACTAGAATCCCAGTAAGACCTAGTGGTAGGCAGGGAAGGCAGCTTGTGAAACTCCAGTTAAATGGATTTCACACTTTCTCACTCTGTTCTCAGTCTCAGCTGAGACCGAGGGATGACATCATATAGAACTGTCACAGCTGCATAAGCCACACTGTAATGTTGCAGTTGGAAGTTAGAGTAGAATGTTGGGGAATTTGAAGTCAGTCTGTGAGTTCAGTAGAATCTGTGCGGTGAGTAGTAGAGGTGCTCTGCTGTAAGCTGGCCCTCAGAGCTCTAAGCTCTGTCAAAGAGCTATTTTTGTTTTAAAGGTGTGTGTTCTCACCTGAAGAGGAACACAAGAAGAGCACATTGAAGTGGTGGAGACCACTTTCAGTCATTCAGGGCCCCCATCCCTGCAGGAATGGGGGAAGGAATCAGCCTGCTTCCAGGGGCAACCCCGCCCCGGTCCAGCTAGGGAAAAGAAGTTGCCCGATTTAAGTTTATGCTGAGGCACCAGAAGCTCTGGAAGAGAGTTCTTTGAGGAGAAAACGCCTGTGGGGCAATTGCAACCGAGGGGTGAGTTCACTCTGCTAAAGGGCCAATGTGTTTTCACCTGAATCAAGATGAAACTAAAGTGACTGTTACTGTGGGGTCAGGAAAAGTCAGACAAGTACAGTTTTGAAGATGTGGGGATTGGACTGCTTAACTCTGTGGGGGGTCTAGAGCAATGAACACAGCCACTTATTACGTATGTTCAAGTTCAGCCAGGGAAAACGCAGAGCAGCATACAAGTTTGGGCTGTGTGCCCAGTGTGTTTCAGAGCCTGAGGGCTAAAGTGAATAGGATGTCTTCAGATTTCCATAAATCTGCATTACCAGGAGTGTAGCCCCGTGGGGGTCCATCTATGCTTTGTTTATTCTGTTGGATGTAAATAAAAGCCACACTTTAGAATCCCACTTCTGGTATTGGACAGTACAGTTATTGCTTCCTTTGTCCGGAGTTACTTGGGTGCCCCTGTGTAGAGCAGCCAAACCTAGCCACATACACAAGGAGACGTGGAAAGGATGAGAAGGGACTTGGCAAGGTTGGAGGAATGGTCAGAAGTATGGCAGCTAGGATTCAATGCAAAGAAGTGCAAAATAATGCACCTGGGAAACAAGAACCCAGGGGAAGAATACACAATGGGAGGGGGGAGGTAGTAACAAGAACAAAAAAGGAAAGGGACCTGGGGGTAATCATATCAGATGACCTTAAGGTTAGCAAGCAATGTGAGAAGGCAGTAGAGAGGGCTGGGGGTATACTGGGATGCATAGGGAGAGGCAGCAGAAAACAGGAAGTGGTTATCCCTCTGTACAGACAGTTGGTGAGACCCCATCTGGAGTACTGTGTCCAGTTCTGGAGACCCCATCTCTGCAAGGACATAGACAGGATGGAGGCAGTCCAGAGGAGGGCAACTAAAATGGTGCAGGGTTTGCAAGAGAAGCCATATGAGGAGAGACTAAAGGAGCTTAATATGTATACCGTTGAGGAAAGAAGGGAGAGGGGGGACATGATAGAAACTGTTAAGTACCTCAGTGGAATCAACAAAGTCTAAGAGGGTAGCATCTTTCAGAAAAGAGACGTACAAGAACAAGGGGACACAATTTAAAGATAGAGGGGGCAGTTCAGGGGCAATGTGAGGAAGTATTATTTCACAGAGAGGGTAGTGGAAGCATGGAACAGCCTTCCTGAGGAGGTTGTGGGGTCTAAAACTGTGGCAGAATTCAAGAATGCATGTGACAGACAAAAGGCAATTCTTGTGGGGGGTAGGAAGAAATAGGCTGTTGGTTAACTAGGATCTGTGGCCTATCCTGTAGGTAGGGAAATGGGCAGACTAGATGGGCCAAGCGGTCCTTATCTGCCGTCTAAGTCTATGTTTCTATGTTAGCCAATGTGCCGAGTGACATATTCCTCTCCGAACCCAGCCCACCAGGTAAAGCTGTCAAGACAGAAACGGCATACCTGGGTAGGGGTTACATCTGTGTAAAATAATGATCCACTGCACTATGGAAATAATGCCCTCCATGGTGGGTGTTATGCTGGTATAACATTACTTCTTGGTTGTTGGACGGCCTCAGTTGGTGGCCTCATACTTGATGACCTGAGCTGGGATGTTATCACAGCATAAACCCACCCTGTTAGGCATTATTGCTTTATTAATGTGATAGGAATGGTTAACATTCATGTTGCAGCTATCTGTTGCAAGGTTAATACAGCTTAGGAGGCTGATGAGCTACATGGTGACAGTCAGGCAATATCACAACCAGTTCTGGAACAGGCATTAGATGCTTGCTAAGAAGCATGTGTCATATTCACTTATTTACATTTATGTGACCTATCCACAGATATCTACTGAATATAAGATATTAACCACCATTTCACTAGTTTATTGAGAAGAAGATGTAGAAGTGTTATTTCTCCTGTTAATCATTAATGTGTTTAGTATATTGCAATACTTATGTTCAGCACTGCCATCTGCCTCTTGCTTCACCGCATGCAGTGGCTGATCTGATCCAGTCTCCCTGGCAGCTAGGAAAAAAAGAAATACATTTTTGATTAGAGATCATGTTGCTAACTCTATGTTCATTAACACTGCTATTGTTTTTCATGTGTTTTCTATTTTACTATTGCATAATACACGAAGCATAATTAGTAACACTGTTATATCAATATGTGAATTTTTTTTTGTAGTTTTGTATGCTTACAACAGTTATGTCTGTTTATTGGTGGCAGCGAATGTACACAAGTGAGTACACTGAGCAGTTTTGCTACGTCACTGAAGGGTGACAGCACAAGTGGACACAGCAGGCAATGTACCCCCAGTAAAAAAAAAAAAAAGGTATTGTATCTTCATTGTGGAGCTACTGCTGAACTGAATTCATGGATCTGAATCCTATTACTTAATGATACCAGCTGCAGACTAGTTAGGACACTGGGGTGTTGCACGTCATCAGCCAGGCAATGACCTCTCCAACCCCCCTTCCCTGAGCATGTACTACATGCTGAGTAGTGAGACATAAGCCAAGTAAAGTAGTGGACATTAACATTACTCTTTTGTGATAGCAGGTGAACACAAGTTAGAACAGTGATCAGTTGCATGCCCTAAAGAAGGCAATGCAGCCCTCCCCCCCCAAAAAAAATTAAACAGATACTGTATCCTGAGTGCTGATGCACAGCCCAAGTGAAGGAATTGATAACAGTGCAATGAATACCTGATAGTAGCTGATAGTAGCTGCACACAAGTTAGGGTACTGTAGAGCCTTATCCCTTAACCAAGCAATGCCCTCCCCTCTTCCCTCCCCCACATACCCTGGAAACACTAGGTATTTGATCCCAAGTGCTCAGCTGCAGGTGGATTTAACTCATGGATATGCATGGTATAGTTCATTGATACCACTTGTGTGCACATTAGGGCAGTAAGGAGTACCATGGGCTGAGCCAGGCAATGTAACACCCTTTCCTCCCCACCGTACACACCAGGTTTGTAACCTGACTGGTCAGCTACAGGACAACGTAACTCATGGATATCAACAGTGAACCTTACAATACCAGCTGCACAGATCCTAGTGCACTGGAGTTATTAACAAAAAGTTACAGCATCCAGCAGAAAGAATTAAAAGCAGTCATAAAAACTAGTATAAAAGATATTTATTTGCAGAAGGAAATTGCATTGGCAAAAAATTATAAACATAGTGCATGGATGGCAAATAATATGAATAATCAATTGAGAATGAACCAATATTTACATCCGATAAAAAATCCTTCCAATAGGAAAGCATGTACAAAATTTAGATTTGGACTCATTGAATGTAATACCTTAAGGAAAATATATGGAACTGGTATGATTAAAATATGCGCTTGTGGGAAGGATGAAGACTCCTCAATACATCTCCTTCTATTCTGTCCATTGTATAAAACCCAAAGGTTACTCTATTTAGGAGAAATATTATCAGAACTAGACATGGAACCAAAATATCAGTTTAGCTATCTTTTAAAAATGTGTAATGTGCCCCATTTACAAAGAATATCAAGATTCTGTAGAATAATTGAGTATAAAAAATTACATATTGGTAATAAAATCACAATCTTAGGGAAAAACTGTGACAAATAGTTTAAGACATGTACTTACAAACTGCTATCACTATTGTGTGTGAATTTTATTTTAATATGCTGAATGTTTTTATGTGTTATTAAGAATTATTTTATGTAATATGAAGTATTGATATTGTAAAAACAATTTAAATTTGTTAACAATAAACTATTACTACTACTAGTGCACTGAGAACTTGAACATAGTCAGCCAGGCAATCCCCAGCAAACCCCAAAAAGAACATGTACTGTATCTTCAATACAGAGGTACTGCTCAACTGAAGTTATCGATATCAGTGCTATTACTTATCAATGGCAGGCGCACACTAGTTAGGACACTGAGGAGTTGCACGGCATCGGCCATACAATGCCCTGACCACATCCCCCCCAAAAAAGATGTACTGTATGCTGAGTGGTGACACACTAACCAATAAAATAAATGTAGATCAACAGTGTAGGTGTATGGTTGCATATCCACACTACTTACAACAGTGAGATGTTGTGCAACCTTGGCTAGGAATAGTGCTCACTCCCTCCCTCCAAAACAAAAGGAATAGGATCCTGAGTGCTAACTCACACCTGAACTAAAGCCATGGATATCAATTATATAGGTCTCTGATAGCAGCTGCACACAATCTAGTGTAGTACGATGTTCTATGCCCTTAGTCAGCCAGTGGCCACCTGCCCCCCAACCAAAGACCACGTATTGGATCCCGAGTGCTGAGCTACAGATACACTGAACTTATGAACATTAATGGCATAGCTAATTGATAGCAGCCACAAACAGGTTAGGAGACTGAGGAGTTATACAGGATCAGCCTGGCAATGCCCCCCCCTTCATGCCCTGACCAGGCATTGGAACATGAGTGTTGAGCTACAGTACAATTAAACACATGCATATAAATACATTATGTCACTGATACCAGTCATGCAGAACCTATTGTACTGAGGTATTGCATGCCCTCACCCAGGCAATGCCCCCAATAAAAAAATATAAAACCAGCTATTGTATGTTCATTCTACAGCTACAGCTCAACAGAAGTCATGGATATGAAAGCTATTCCTTTCTGATACCTCGCACACACTGGTTAGGATACTGGGGAGTTAAATGGTGGCAAGTAGGAAGGCAGTGCACCCCTCCCCCACACCTCTCCTGGCCAGGTATCGGAACCTGATTGTTGACCTACAGCTGAACTAAACTCATGCATTTCAGTAATATTGCTCTTTGATAACAGCTGTTAAGAATGTAGGGCACTAAGGACTTCTCTGGCTGCAGGCAGACCATGCTCCACCCCCCCCGAAATGGTATTGGTTACGGAGTGTTGAGACAAAGCATCATTATAGTAATGCACATCAGTGTTGTAGCTGACTGATGATGATGCCTTTGTACAAGTTAGAGTACTCTGGGGTGCAGACCCATGCCTATGCACCACCCCACACACTCAGATCAGGTGTTGCATGTGCAGAACTGAACCACAGGTAACTAAAGATGTGGATATGGATGGTATTCCTATCTAATAAGAGTCGCACACAATGTGCTGCTCTGCTGAGTTGTGTTAACTCAGGAAGGATGTGCCCCCCTGCCAACTCCATTTGGTAATCTGTTATTGGTATTGTAGTAATAGATTTCTCTTACCTTCTGACTCAATGAGAATGATGCTCTCGTTGTCTGAGTCATGGCCCTCCACAGGTTCAGCCTCAGCTGTTACTACCTCGGCCTGAGGTGGGGAATGCCTACAATGTTCTATCAATGAATAATAATAGATATTTACAGTGCTGCACACATCACCGTGCACTTCAGTATACGGTATATTGATTTAATTATTGCTAATATTCTCTATTAATTACTAATTGTCATGTCATTCTTCTTCAGTTAGTTTCTCGATACCTGTGTATTACTCTATGTTTTGTACTTAAGACTGTACTGAGGTCTCTTCAGTCACATTGAATAAAACAGCATTCAGCACAAAGATTGTAATAGTAAAGAACAACATGACAGTGATAGTACTGTAAGACAGATACTATGTTAAAAGTATGTACAGTGGCATATTGATTTCAAATTTTTTGTATCACACATTTTTTAACACGTCCAGTGACAAGTGGTTATTGTGCTGTGTACAACTCTTGAATGTTGAGGTTCTACAGACATACAGCATTATTCACATTTGCCTATTGCACAATTTTACAATTGTCCAATCACTGATACTGCTACCAACTGTCACTGTGCAGCATTCTTATGACTGGTATACATAGTGTGTTGAGCACTAAATTTCTTCTATACTTACGAGGCTGTAGGCATTCCCCAGCTGCAGGCTTCCCAGTTGCCTCCCACATTTCGTGGGCGAGGTAGTACCAGCCAGCATCATTGTCCGGTATCTCCTATCATTTCTTTAGTGTGCAGAAACACTGGTGCAGCAGTTTCTACTTCCTCTTGCACATCTCAGCTGTTTTGTTTTTCATTTTGAATTGGCGGCTGAGATGTGCATTGATGCACATCCACATGGCATCCAGCTTTTGGTTTGTGCTCCACATCAATGTTTTTGGATTGCCCTTAGTCTGTGCCACCTCAACCAGGCAACACACCTCCCTCATGCTCCAGATGTGCATAATAACACAATTGGTTTAAATGCTGAAATAAACAGGGTGATAGATAACAGTGATTTAGTATATGTTTGTATATGTGTTATTCTGAGGCTAGGTTCATTGAGTTTAAACATTTTTTTGAAACGTTATGTGGTCAGGTCTGATCAGAACGATTGAACAGCTCTGATATTAACTTTTAAAATATTACAGCAGTCATGTCTACATTAAGTAAGATAGACAATCCATTCCACCCCCTTCCACCATGGTAGTTTACACCGCAGTCCATGGCCGTAGTCCAAGCACAAGCCTCATTATTTGTACAATGTATAGTAAGAATTCAAGGGAAGGCTGGTTAATGAACATTTGACTGCCAACATGTACTAATTTTTTGTCACAAAACAGAATTATATATACTATGTAATGACAGCATGGCACATCTGATAAAGACTGATTTACATTAACGCTACATGTGTCAGGTGACACCTCCACTCAACTGAGTACAGTAAGGGTGTGCATGGTGTCACCAAGGCAGTGGTCTGACAGTGTAAGGACACATATTGTGTCATGAGTGTACAGTCACAGAGAAGCTGTTATGTGTCATAGTTCAGCTTGGTAGTTCCTATCTGTGAAAGTACTGTGGCAGCACAGATTGCATGTGTGTGTGTGTTATGTATATAGCTTGTCTATTTTTTGACCAAGGTTTTGTGATTCTTAAAAGAACCATTTTTTCAAGGGGTACATTTAAACAGTCTGATATTTTTAGAGCACTGTGAGGATTCCATCTCGAAGGTCTCCCAGAAAAAGGCAGTTGCCAGCATGTGAGAAGTTCACACTGTCTGGTAGATATAGCCAATAATTACAATACTTAATTTCAGGGTGACGTATGGTGTGCATCCCAGACATGCGCAGGTATCCAGAAATTTGTATGTTCACCTTTCTTCATGCCCTGTCAAGCAGATACATGTGCTGTTCTGCTTGCCAGACCCTACGCTCTGTAATATCTGAAAACAGTATCTTACAGGCAGGTAACATACCCATAATAGAAGCAAGGTCCAGTTTTGCTTCTGCTGCTAAATCTACCCATCGTTTGGTGCCTAAATCATTGCCTCCAAGATGAATCAGCAGTATGTCCGGATGAGCTTGAGTGCTCAGTAGTCTGTGCATTGTTGGCATGAGGTGCTGTCACCTCATGCCTCCCCTGGCAAACCACTTTACTGAGCAATTTGGAAGCTGCAGGTCTTCACCAAACTGACTTCTCTGAGCATACTCTGAAGCTCATCATACTATGCTGCTGCCAATGACTCACTCAGTGCATTTACTGTTTTCTGCTATTCTAAGCTTTTAAACTGAGAAGTGGACAGACAGCTACCAAAAAATCAGTGTTTGTCCTGCAGTGTCTAGTCGTTACTGAATATGAAACTGAGATTTCCCTCTCTGCTTCAACATTGCTTTGGTGGGCTGTTCCAATACACAGGATAAAAGAAAATCATTGGCTAACAGTTTGTCATGGTTAACCAATACAGTGAATGCATGCACTATGCTTACAGTTAATGGCTGCAGGTCCTGTCAAGCAGAAATGTTGCAAAGTTTCCAGGAGGGAAAATACTACATTTTGATATGCTACTTCAAACAATCACAAGTAAATGGCTAGCTATTATTGGTTGCCTCTTCTTTTATGATACATGTTCTGCCTGCTTGCTGCCTCCATTTGAAGCTCTATCTGTGCAGGTAAGTACTCACTGACTCTCTGACTTTAAACAGTTATTACTTCTTCCCACAGCATACCAGATTATTAATATTGCTATAGTCAAATAGAGGAGTAAAAAAACATTTTGTTTAATGCTATTGTTGTATCATTATCAGTTTTTATAATACTAGTAAAATTGTATAGAAAATGTCATGTACTTACACAGAGTAAAACAGGCTGTTCTGTTTTTTTCTAAGATGGCTGCTATGTCCTTCTTCTCCAGTCTTCAGCACTTGTGAGTGGTTGCATGACATGGCCTGATCAAAATGTTATGTTCCATTGGTGTGAGCGTCCATCACTCAAATACAAACCAGTGTCTGATTGGCTTAGCCTTAAAGAGGGTATTTTTTTAATGTGAATATTTGACACTTTCATGCTCACGACACTATTATTCAACACTGTCATGCTGATGACATAATTTTGTGACACTATCATGTTTATTTGACACTATTATTCAACACTTTCATGCATGTGACACTATTTTGCAACACTACTATTTGACAGTGTCATGCTAACGACATCATTCTGTGACATTATCATGTTCATTCAACACTGTTGTTCAATACTGTCATGCATTCGACAGTACTTTGTGAAAATGTTGCAAATAATCTGTTTTTTAACAAAAATAGTGTGCATAGTGAAAACGTTTGCAAAAAAAACTTTGTGTCATATTATCAGATATTGTGCTGTGTTATAACTCAGCTTCTATTGTGCGACATCTAAAAGCATTGAGTTTTGTCTTCACTAGTGTATTGCTGTGAGAAGGATTATGTGTGCAACGTTTTGCTCTCTATTTACATAATTCGACAGATGTACAGTGTGTATGACTATGCAATGTTATTAAATAATGTTTGTTCACCAGTAAATATTTGTTTTTCTCTATTTCTTGTACAGGTGTCTGATACTCATGAAACATTTTCCCACACTACTGTGAAATTGTAGAGAAGAAAGATGCCGTCTAAGCAGAGATGCAGTTCTATGCAGAGATGAAACAAGTATCATAGTAGTACACTGTTGCTTAAGAGTGGTACAAAAACCACAGATGCTACATCAAGACATAAACTGATTTATAATTCCACTCAAGGAGTGACTTCACAGGTTGCGCACTCCACAGAAATTGTACGCACTTGCTCAACTGCAAGCCAAATATGCACGGCTCAGCAACAGTTGCAGAAATCTTCCAGATGGAAGAATAATGTTGAAAAGGCTAGCATAAACAAACGTACTAAGCAACAGCATAAAGGTATGGCTGCTGATGCTCACCTCAGGAAGCAAAAGTATTTTCAATCACTGGCTTGTAAAGATAAGTTAGAATGACTTATTGCAGCTGTGATGAGACGTGAGCGCAAAAAACTAAAGACTCATCTGTCATTGATGAAATTGTATCTCTGAGTTTGTTCATTTGTCAACAGACCAGTATTTGTTCTTCAACGCTTGTGGCGTAAAATGGCACATGTACTTGAACATTTCAGAAAAGTTGTGTGCAGCATAAAAATGAGGCTACAGTACTATCCCATCTTGAACCAACACAACTTCTGTGACATTTTCACAGGAAGCTGGCTACACACACAGCACTCAGAGGCATATTTCTGGGAGGAGTTATACCACTCACAGAAAAAGGACAGCAAGTTCTCTATTGATGAGTCCAGTAAACTATGTAATGTACTGACTGTATGTGATGATAGATATGTGATGAGACTTGCAACCAGATGCAATCATCATTTGATAAAGTCGAGCACTTTATCAATCTGTTTGTCATTACTGATCATAAAGACAGACATAAATTGTTTGAGACTATAGACCATTGTGAGATCCGTCCACATACTGGACTTATGAGTCATTCACCAGCATGCCTAGATAGTGGTGTTTGTGAAAGTGTATTTCACCATACGCGGATGCTGGCAATGCATCAATCAGGGATGCTTAACTTTGTGTATAAGGTCTATGAGGTGTGACGAGTTGTTATGCAGTGTACTCGTCTTAATGAGTTGCTGCAGTCTGGTGACATGCATGGTGCCATGACATTTCTGAAACAGCTGCGATGTGACAGGAGTGTCACAAATACCGTAATTGATCAGGCATCAATTGCTGATGGAAATTCTGTCTCTGTCTTGGAAACAGATATTCTCAAGCAGTTTGAGAAATCCATTGCCAAGTTTGAGCTGGCAAAGACTGAGAAATTTGACTCTATACGTGTGTCATGTGATCGGCTTTGTTATTAGAAACAAATGGTCACAGTTAATCTGGAAACCTTGTCACCTTACAATGACATGTGGTTTTGACTCTCAGCATTTCTGCTGTTAAAGTGTTACTTCCACTTACAGCCAATCATTGTGATGTGCAAGCACTGTTTCTGCAAGGTGAAGAGTAACACTCTCCCACCAAAGTCATTGTTGAACAATATGGAGGCACACGTTACACCTGCTGAGATTGCCACATTGAATATCTTTGAACGGATTCTCATTTAGACTATGAAACCATTTCAAACTATTCTACATTTGAATACAAAAACATGGAACATTCTGCCAAAATAATTTATTAGGTCTCTTAAGGGTTCCGTTATGTATCTCCCATTTCCTCTGCAAGAAAATGTGGAGGAAGTCTCCAGTGAGAGCAGTTTGGTGATTCTTGTCAATGGTGTTCCAACAAAGTCAAGGGTCATCTGGCAGGATGTTGTCAATGTAGAGCTAGTGAAGCTTGCTTTTACTTACTTGAAGAGCAACAATCCCTTTTATGCAGACCTTGACATTGATCATATGAGTAGCGTGTCTGCTGAACACAAAGTGTTGGATACCACAAAACCAGTGATTGAGAAGGTCAATGTAGAGACAACTGATAATATGTATGAACAGTATACAATACATCCACTGCATGGCAGAGATCCAGTTGGGGATAACATTGCTCTGTATCAAATGAAACAGGTGGAAGGTGCCCCTGTCAGCATTTGGGAGGCGACACTGGAAGCACATTGTTTTCTAGATTTATTTCCAAAAGGGTCAGGTGGACGTTTAGATGATAGAGAAGTGCATGTGCAAGGTGTAGAATACTATACCAGTCACATGCTCAGTAAGGATGGCAAATTCAGGTGCAACATACAGTACTTGTTCCATCTCCTCTGGGAGAGTAAGTTTAGCATACTGTCTGCATCAATTGCACATACTATACGGCTCATGACTCCACTTGATGGAATCACTGCCGTTGAGTTTTTGCAGAAATTAAAGCAAAAGGATGAAACTGCGCAGGTCAATTTGTCATCCATACTGTCAAGTCTATGTGGCACCAAAGAATATTGGTATCGCAGACACTCTGAGGTGATGACTATGCTGTGGGAGTTTGGTGCAGCAGCATGGTTTGTCACACTCAGCTGTGCCAGGTACACCTGGGAGAAGGTGATTGAACTCTTGAAGTGAGCCAATTGTGATGCAGAGGGCATTTCATCAATAACTCTCAGAGAGATGTGCTCACTTGACCCAGTGTCTGTGACTAGACATTTTCACAAGTGATTCCATGATATTCTGACTTTCTTTTTGTCAAAGGACAAGCCACCTCTTGGTATTGTATAGCATTTCTTCTGGAGAATGGAATATCAGGCATGAGGCACTCCTCATATTCTTATGTTACTGTGGATCAAGGACGCCCCACACATAGGTGAACATGAAGCAGCAGAAGTGCTAGCATTCATTAAGCGATACATCACTTGCTGCATACCAGACAAGTATGACAATCCTATGCTGTGGAAGTTGGTGCAAAATTTCCAATGCCATATTTGTGCAAAATACTGCCACTGGGTAGTGAAGAACAAATCTGACTGGTACACAAGATGTCGCTTTGGATTTCCCAGACGTGTCTGTCAGAATGGTCGCACGAATTAACTGTTTTCAGCAATGCGACACCACTTGAAGGCAAAATCAATTAAGAGGGTATATGAGTTACCCAGGGATGAGAATGAGGTGTACATCAATGACTACAACCCCAATCTTCTTCTAATGTGTCAAGTAAACATAGATGTTCAGTTTGTGGCTGACAACTCGTTGGTTCTGGTTCAGTACATCACTTCGTACATCATCAAACATGAACAGACAAGCTTGCAAGATCTTTGGGAAGATATTGCCAGTTCAAGCAAGTCACTGATAACTCAGTTGTGGTCACTGGGATTGAAGACTCTATCACACAGAGAATGTGGTGCTTATGAGGCAGGTGATCATTTGATCATTACACATTTGTACAGTAAATCTGATGCTGTGAGATTTCTCAGTGTTAACTGCAAAGAGAAGTGCAAATGTGTCCTTATTCCTCATGCTGAAATTGAGGAACTGGCTCTCAACAGACCCTCTTCAAAATGTATATTGAAGAATAACCTGATTGACACATACTACCTCCATAGACACAGTGACATGGATGGTATGTGTCTATTTGAGGTGGCTAAATGGTACGACTACAAGACAGATGTCTTACCTGATTGCACACATGACATTTACAAGGTAAGAGGAGTAGATGGCTGTCTCATAAAGAGACATAAGCCTTGGCTCATTGACCATTGCAAATTACATCTAGGTACATCTGAGAGCAGAGAGCATTGCTACTTGCTCTGCTATTCTTATTTAGACCCTAGAGGAATGAGTCTGAATTGAAAGGTGACTATGATACATTTAAGGAACAATTCAGTCACAGTTACAACACATTCAAAACTGAATACTCTGACACAAACATACAGAGACTGGAAGATGAAAAGGAATTGCATGAAAAGGCATGGAAACAACTTGAAGAAGACACTCCTGTTAGTTCACAGGACAATCTTGATCCAGAAGGAGAAGGTATACTTGGGGTACCTCTGCCTCTGAATGCCCCAGAAGTACTCATGTCAGAAGTGGAGAGTGCTATGGAACATGGCACACACTGCACTGTTGATCCAGCAGAATTGAGAGAGAGACTCAGTGAGCAACAACGTGTGGTACACTCTGCAGTTACTGATGCTGTTCGGCATGGAATACTACATGAAGAGAAGAAATGTGACTGTCATGACCACAAGCCATTACTGTTGTTTGTTAGTGGCTCAGCAGGTACAGGTAAGATCTTTCTTATAGAGGTCATTATGGCTGAAATACGGAAACTGAGAGGCTCATCAATGTCTGTTGCTGTTATTGCTCCCACTGGACTGGCTACATGCTACATTGGTGAAGTTACACTACACAGTCTCTTCATGTTGCCAGTGGAGCATGGCAAAGCAGGAGAGTATCATAAGCTGTCATTTGAGGTTGCATCTCAGCTTCATTCTGTGTTTACTAAAATGAAGTTATTAATCATTGATGAAATTATCATGGTCTCTAATTTGATGCTTGCCTGTATACACCTACATCTACAGGATATTTTGGGCACTGACTACGGAGATGCATATGGTGGTAAAAGCATCATTGTATTTGGAGACCTTTTACAACTTGCACCAGTTAATGTGGAACATGTCTTTGCAGCTCTGACTGTCAAGCAGGCTTAGAATACACTAGGCTGCATTGGAGGTTGTAACCTGTGGGAGTTATTTACCTATGTCAAGTTGTGTGAGAACATGTGGCAGAGTGGTGATCTGGCTTACAAGGCACTGTTGGATCAAGCTCGTACAGGTTCTTCGTCACCACAACATCTTTCAATGTTACATGGTCAAAGAATCACAACAGATACTACATCCATAGAAACAGCAAGTGATGCTTTCAGTGATGTGTACTCCAGGGGCACATGGATTGTGTGTCTTATACCACGACTTAAGAAATGTGCTGGATTCAACAGTGTTATGTTGCAGAGAGAGAATCAAGAAATTGTCACACTGCATGCTGTTGATACAGTTGATGGTGTAATTCTAAGTCGGAAGCTGGTAGCAAAGATGACTGAATGAATGTTTGAACTGAAGTCGGATGTTTCACGCACAGCTGGCCTGGAAACTGTTCTTACAGTTTGTAAGAATGCATGTGTCATGCTATGGTGTAATCTTGATGTTGAGCGTAGTATGGTAAATGGTGCCATGAGTCACATCATCGACTCTGTATATAATGTTCAGAAGACTTGTATCAAGACATTTGTTGTACACTTTGACAACATGGAACAGTCTGTGCAGATTGATTGTACCTTTGCTAAGTTCCATGTATTTAAGGATATCTATGTCAACAGGAAACAGTTTCCGATATGTGTTGCATTTGCTGTTTCCATTCACAAGTCACAGGGCTTGAGTTTGGATTCAGCAATAGTGGACATAGGCATGAGCTATTTCACACTTTCACGTGTCCGCAGTCTTTCTGGGTTGCACATCATCACACTTGCACCACAAAAAATACGCGCTGACAAGTGATATATTGTGGAGTACAACAGATTATGTACTCTGTATCAGCCACAGATGTCTCTCATTCTACTACCTACATATGTGGTTGTCTCACATGCCACAGTCACAGCTTCAGCTGGCAAAAAGATAAAATGAGCTGCCACTACTGAATCAACTTCGCACAGTAACAAGAAGGTCAGTATGTCAAATACAGATGCAAAATCAGCTGTTTCTAAGAAGTCACTTGGTATGGCTGTTGTTCCAGTGTCTGATAACAGTACTAGAGTAAACTGTTATGCTAATTCAGCTATGCAAGAATTTCTCCACATGCCACACTTTGTGCAGGCAATATCAGTTTCACAAGACACTCCCTTATCAAAGGCATTGAAGGAAGTTGTTAATGTAACTTCTGATCAGTTACAAAATGTACAGTCACTGACACCTCTATGCCAGGTCTTAGGTACATATGATGGGTGCAGTTTGTTCACTGCTAACATGCAGCAGAACACCACCGAGTTTATGATGGCCATCATAAACAGTTTGGATGAAGAGGAGATTACAATGTGACAGTGCTTCACTGTCTCATATGTTACCAGATATGTATGCCTGTGATGTGGTCATTCAGAGTGAGAAGGCACTGAGGATATACTTTGGGTTTCTTTGTTTGTGCCTTACTCTCAAAGTGTCAAGTTCTGGCCGCTGTTCACAAATGCAGAAAGTGGTTCTATATGTGTTAGGTGTAGAGGGACATGTACTCAATCTATACATCTCAGGACTTCATTTCAATATCTCATGCTTGTATTACATAGATTTGACTCTAATGGGCTTAGAGTTGACACACCTATTACAGAATTCACAGCTGGTAGAATGGTATTTAATCAAGCAGTGTTTGACACTCAGGCTGTGATCTACCACCATGGCCAGTCTGTACATTCTGGACATTACATTTCTTTGTTGAGGTAGAAAACTGGGTGGGTTGAATGCAATAACTCCACAAGCACGTTTAAGCAGAAGCTATGGCGATACTTAAAAATGCATACATGCTGACATTGAAGAACTATTACAATCTTCACACATCAGAAGAATAGTCACACAACATGTGATATAACTTGCTGTCCATTTTGTTATAGAGTGACTTCTGCTACAGAAATACTATTCTTTTAATGCAAATCTGCATTTAGTATTACACTGACAGTACATTATATGGTTTACATGCATATGTTTACTCAATCTGACTTCTTAGATAGTTGTGTTAATCAGTGACACAGTGAAATAGCTGCAGTGGTCTTCAATCTGCGCCAACTGTCTTTACAGTTACTAGAGAAACCACACTTAGATGTCTAAGAAAGACTTTGAGATGACAAAACAGATATGACTATCTGGTCTTCCTGTTCTGTCATTGTCTTTTCATCTGAGTAACTCGTATGCAGTCATAACAAGTACTACTTGGCACACTTGCCAACTGTGTACCGCTGCTTAGGTACAATACTTGTCCATGTGCATGAAAAAAATGTGTTTTGCATCTCTTTGAAAATGCTTGTGCTGCGTCATGATATTATTTGGATCTTTTATGAGTAAAAGGTATTCTGCATTTGTTTGTGTCACTTCTGTGCTTAACACAGTTGCACACTGTTTTCTATCTCATCTGCTGACCTGTACTTAAGAGTATCATACTCTGACATAGGCATCGCTCTGTAACATGTTGAGTATTACCAGGTGTAGCTTGTCTTTTTTATCCCTTTGCAGCTTGACATACTACATCATATTGTATCGCAACAGTGTACAACTATGTCTGTTTTCTTTTTGTACATCTGTGTTGTATATATGATTATTAATAGATTATTTAGTTAGTCAGTACTGTTAGCTTTTCAGCAGTTGTCTTTATTGCTATTTAACTGAATGTATTAAACAATGTTAAATATTACGCTCTTTTACACAATTTAAATTGACAAGTATTTCAACATATTCTTAATATATTACTTAATATTACGTAGATATTTAGTACAACTTTTATAATTTGTGGTGAGTTTTGTAAAGGTATCATTAACAGTAATAAAGAGTGTTGTGGTAAATCTTTGTGTATTAACAAGAGGTGCCACTTTCTCAATAACAGATTATTAGTTTTATATTCGTAGTATTGTCTGCAAGCATTACTTATTATTAACTTATAGATTTTAGTGATGTATATACTTCATTAAATCACTATGAATGTTGATTTCAGCTTTGATTATATTTAATGATGTACAGTAGAAAGTACCTGTTAGCATATGCCATATAATTTTGGTTTGTGTAGGAAGTACATTAGATACATGTATACAATTGTACACTATTGTAAATCAGACACTTGCACTGATAACAACTGATTTTTATGTTCCTGATAATATTTCTCGATCACCTTACTTGGGGGGTCGGGTTGGAATTTTCCAAATGCATCCATATATCTATATGTCTTTACATATGTGTGTGTGTGTGTGTGTGTGTGTGTGTGTGTGTGTGTATATATATATATGCGTATGTCTACACATAAATATATTTAAATTAAATGTATCTAAATAGCTTTAATAAGTACAGTATCTTTTTTAGATACGAGAATGTGTTTCTGCTGCTAGTATTTAAACATTTGGCATCTGGTTTTCATCCACCCCAGGAACATTCACACTATCAGTCACACAATGACAATAACATCATCACTGTTTGATACATGATAAGCAGTGTACAGAGACTGTCATGGCAACTGTGTTCATGTAGTCTAAGCTACTGTCACAACTTCCTCATCAAGTAGCTGTCATATTGTTTTAAGTGTATTTTTAACTTTGATGCAATACTTTTTTGTATATTGTTTTGTGAGACTGATTTTGTGTACCAATTTGACTTTTAATTCAGCCATTTTAATCAACTATTAATTTGGCAAAAAATCTTTTTTAAGTCTTCTCTAACTGTGTTGTGTCTTTTATTATATATAATGTTACAGTACTGATATCTATACTGCACTTGGTATATTACTGCATACAAAGAAAGTATGAGAGGTAAATCAGTGCATATTTTCTACTTAGCAGAGTACTTGTACTATTGGTCCATATGTCACACATATTACTGTCCTATTCCATTTATGTATGAGGTTCATTTTTATGTCTAAGGTGTAGCACATGAACTATTGCCACATTAACAGCATAAGACAAGTACATATTATGATAAAGCTATCTATTTCTTGGTCAGAGCATGGTGCACAAAGGGAGCCACACTCTCACCAACATATAAAAAGTAGTATACAGATAATGTTTTCTCAAAAAGACAGAAAAGTCATGGCAAAAAAACTCTGTTTAATGCATCAGTTAGGGTTGTTCCACAGTGACAAAAGCAAGAAAATACAGTGTTAGGGTTGAAAACCCTAACTCCGCATTCCCCCACCCCCACCCCAGTACCACACATACACACACACACACACACACACACACACACATATATATATATGCAAGTATGGGGGAGGACCAAGGCAACACAGCCAATCACTGATAACCAGCAGCAGGTGACAGAAATAACATACAACTGTCTAAACATATTACAAGACACTTCCATCATCATGGTCCACCAACTGTAGCATTTGTGCAGCCATGGGTGTACACAGTGTTGTGGGCATCTCCACGGGGTAACATGCCAGACCAGTAGTACTGTACACAGAATTCCTATGATATGCATTGTTTGGTTATGCTGGGATAATGTCATGAGGCATTAACATAGAAGAAAGCATGTATAAAAGAATGTGTAATACAATGTGGTCATAGGCACAAAAAATGACAGTATGGTACCCTTTGAGTAACATGCAGCATCCAACGTATCCATATTCAAATCAAGATGGGCATGGTCACATTAAAACACACATGTAGTATGAATAGCAAGTTATGGTACAAATCTATGCACACATGCAGTGCTCAATAACTTTATGACAGCTCTGTAATTTTTTGTTCAATATAGTATGCAGAAGGAATATTTGGTTATTATACTGCCACATGTAGAAACAGTACCACAGAAGTAACATTGGTATGAATGTAGCATGATGTTTTCAGCCTAGGATAATAGTCATTTTTCTTGTTAATATCTGAAATGATTTGCATGATAATGTCAACCATGGTCCATGATGATATTGAACACTTTGTGTCTATGGTACCTCCTAGCTGCCCAAGTGTATGGGATAAGTTGACAGTGCAGCAGCACACTGTGTATAATAGTATTCTGATACATGGTTTGCTACTGATAGGATAACATTAGGAACCATTTACGCACATGAAAGGTCAGTGTAAATGCTGTCTGATATTTTTCATTAATAGGTTCAAAAAGTGGAAGCGTGGTGACTTTGGCCATCCCTGCTACCAGAAATGTAGGAATTTGTATAGAAACAGGAACATGCATTTGCACTGACAAACTGTCAGTAACGCAAAGAAAGTGCAGTGATACTATGGAATCCTTTGGGTGACACAGTCCCATATAGAGCTGAGCAGCTTCAGAGAACAGTGGAGAAGGGCCCTGCACATAATACTGTAGTGATCTATTTCTTTCTTATGCCATGGTAAGATCAGGAGGCATTTATTCACATGAAACTGTGTTACAATACTGTCTGATACTACATATTCATACACACAAACATGTGAGCATGGGGCCATTTAAACAGCATGCTAGCAGCAACATATCAATTAGTAGAGAAACACACTTACCTGTTTCAAATGAGAAACTTTCCAGAATTCAGGTATTGTGTAGTGTGACTATGTGACTTTTTGGGTCTGACACTCCCATACAGATATGGAACTGTACAATGTAAGATAATGGTGCAGCAGTACTGTGTACATAATAGTGTACTGATACATCATTGTCTTATTCTGGGGTAATATCAGGAGACATTAACAGTCAACAAAGGTCTCTAAAACCACTGACTGACATTGGCATGTTGTTAGAGTGATGCATTAGTGACACACTGTCATTTAGAAGAGATAACAAAGGTATTAGATATAAAAAAATGTTTAATGTGATCCACCAACAACTGATGACCAGTATGCATGTATGCCAGCAAGTCACTCGGATGGCAGGAGAACTCCTACAGTTGGTGGAACATGATGATGGGTGTGTCTTGTAGTATGTTTAGGCAGTTGTATGTTATTTCTGTCACCTGCTGCTGGTTGTCTGTGATTGGTTGTGTTGCCTTGGTCCTCTCCCCTACTTGCATGTGCGTATGTGTGTGTGTGTATGTGTGTGGTGCTGGGGGTGGGGTTGGGAATGTGGAGTTAGGGTTTTCAAACCTATCACCATATTTCTTCACTTTTGTCACTATGGAACAACCCTAACTGATGCATTAAATGGAGCATTTTGCCCTGAAAAAAAAAATATATATATATATATGTTTTTTCAAATTTTTGTAATCTGTAGTGTCCCAAAGTAGTGTCAAACTTGTGACACTTTCATGATTTTCTTTGCAAAAGTGTTGTGATCCATCAAACGGTGGCAAAATTATTAAGCTGCAAAACTTCACACTTTAACCTTAAATGGGGTACTTAACCCTAATTATAGTGAGCACTACTGTGCCACCATAATATATATAATATTATGGTGGCACAGTAGTGCCACTATACTTAGGGTTGAGTACCCCATTTAAGGTTGAATGGTGATATTTTGCACCTTAATAACTTTGCCACTGTATGACAGATTTGCCTGAAATTTAGCAGGCATGGAGTGGTAGCATAGATCTCAGGATATGCCAAGTTTTGTCTTGGTCAGATATACAGTTGCAGAGTTATTAAGTGACATTCTCGTAGCGCATTTATGCTATTTTGAGCATTCTTTGCATTCTATAGGTTGCACGGTTTGTACGACTGGTCTAAAAACTTCAGGGAATATGTGGCTGGGGTCCCTGATGTGCCTTTTGAAGATTTCATGAAAAAATATTGAACCGTTCAAACGTTATTCAAAAAACAAGTTTCCCATTATTGTCAATGGGAAAAGTTAACAAAAAGTTTGACAGTGTCGCAAATGCATATTTTAGTGTTACAAATGACCCCAGTAGTGTCACAAATCTGCCATTTCTTTTTCAGTTACTGATCACAGAAATGCTTGGCATTTAAAATTGGGACCCTCTAGGGATACAATTCTTTTTGTGTTTACCTAGTCGAGCCCTGAGGATGCTAGGCATGTCTTTATTTTGGGGTTAAACACCCCAGAAATATGTTATTAAATTTTTGGGAAAAGTAGTGTCGCAAAGTGGTGTCAAACTTGCAACATTTTCGTGATTTGTTTTTGCGAAAGTGTCGTGTTTTGCGACACTACTATTCAACACTATGGGCAAAATAACAGGAATTATTTGCTACCTTGCTGCAAAACACTGGTTTGGTCTTTTGGGCTGAAATTTGGAGAGAAGAAAGTCAACATGCCACAGATGTGCCTTTCACTAATTTGGTGACAAAATATTGCATGGATGCAAAGTAACGGTGCTCCGAAGTTGATGCTTTTTCCCATAGACTGACACTGTAGCATTTGCCGCGCCTTTCAGGCCCATATCTCGTAAATGGTGTGAGATACAGACTTTTTGTCACAAACATGCTTAGCCCCCCACTAAGAGGCTAAGTACAAAACTAGCCAAGAAAGTCATGAATCATATGAAATTTTAATTTTTTTTCTACATCGTACGGTTCCTGAGGTATAAGCAATTTAGTATTACAAGTGCTCATTTTCTGGTCTCAGGCCCATAATAATGCATCCATTCTTTGTACTCACTGTGTTTCTCTATGCAGCTGTTGTGGAAAACCAGGCTGTGCTTTCCTGTTACTTTTACACTTAGCGTTTCCACTTGCGGTTACATACCCATTTGCGTTAGCGTTCCCATGTACGCCACAGTTTGCATTACTCTTCGCTTTTTCAGCTGCCCTTCCATTTGCATTTACGTTTGTTTTTCATTTTCCATCATCATTTCTCTTAGTGTTAACATTTGCATTTCCAATTGCATCACCGTGACCATGCGCATTATAGTTACTGTTTCTGTATGCGCTTGCGTTTGCCTTTCTGTTTCTGTTTCCTTTGGTGTTATTGTTGCTGTTACCATTACCATGTGCATTTCCAATTGTGGTACTGTGACCGTGCGTGTTACAGTTTGCATTTCTATATGCGCTTGCATTTGCATTTTTGTTTCTGTTTCATTTGGCGTTATTGTTGTTGTTACTGTTACCATCTGTGTTTCCATTTGAGGTACTGTAACAGTGTACATTACGGTTTGTGTTTTCGTATGTGCTCACGTTTGCATTTACATTTCTGTTTCCTTAGGCATTATTGTTGCTGTTACCATTATCATTTGCATTTACAATTGCGGTACCATGACCGTGTGGGTTACCAGTTGTGTTTCCGTATGCGCTTGTGTTTGCATCTCCATTTGTGTCACTGTTCATTTTGGCATCACTTTGTGCTTGTGTTTCTATTACCAGCTGTATTACCATTTACGTTTGTGTCACCATGTGCATAACCATTTGTGCTTGCGTTTTGCGTTGTTACCGTTACTATGTGACAAAAAAATCACATGGTGGTAGTGCAGTGCCCAAAGGGCCCACGCTCCCACCAGCACATTCCATTCACTATTTAGAGCCACAGCAAAACCGAGGCCATGGACATCAATGGTACACCTCCCTGATTGCAGGTGCACACAGGTTACCACAGTTAGGAGTTGCATGGCCTCAGCTAGGCAATGCCCCCCGGACCAGGTACTGCATCTTGAGTGGAGAGCCATAGTAAAACTGAGGCCATGTACATCAATGGTACACCTCTCTGATTGCGGGTGCACACAAGTTAGGACAGTAAGGAGTTGCACAGCCTCAGCTAGGCAATGTCCCCCCCAGATCAGGTACTGCATCCTAAATGGAGATGCCATTGACATGAAAGGTACACATCCCTGATTTTAGGTACACATAAGTCAGCACAGTTAGGAGTTGCACAGCGTCAGCCAGGCAATCCCCCCAGACCAGGTACTGCATCTTGAGTGAAGTGCCACAGCTAAACTGAGGCCATGGACATCAACGGTACATGTCTCTGATTGCCGGGGCACACAAGTTAGGACCGTTATGAGTTGCACAACCTCAGCCAGGAAATGCCCCCCCAGACCAGGTACTGCATCCTGAGTGGAGAGCCACAGCAAAGCTGAGGCCATGGACATGTACGGTAGATGTCCATGATTGCAGGTACACACAAGTTAGCACAGTTAGGAGTTGCATGGCCTCAGCCTGACAATGCCCCCCAGACCAGGTACTGCATCCTGAGTGGAGAGCCACAGCAAAACTGAGGCCATGGACATCAACAGTACACCTTCCTGATTACAGGTGCACACAAGTTAACACAGTTAGGAGTTGCACAGCCTCAGCCAGGCAATATCCCCCCAGACCAGGTATTGGATCATGAGTCCACAGCCACAGCCCAACTAAAGCCATAGACATGAACAGTATAGCTCCATGATACCAGCTGCACACATGTTGGGACAGTTAGGAGTTGCATGGCCTCAGCCAGGAAATGTCCCACCCCCCCCCGATCAGGTACTGCATCCTGAGTAGAGAGCCACAGCAAAACTGAGGCCATGGACATGGACAATACACATCCCTAATTGCAGGTACACACAAGTTAGCACAGTTAGGAGTTTCATGGCATCAGCCAGGCAATGCCGCCCACCTATGACCAGGTATTGCATCTTGAGTGGAGTGCCACAGCTAAACTGAGGCCATGGACATCAACAGTACACATCTCTGATTGCAGGTGTACACAAGTTAGGACAGTTAAGAGTTGCATGGCCTCAGCCAGGAAATGCCCCCCTCCATACCAGGTACTGCATCCTGAGTGGAGAGGCACAGCAAAACAAAGGCCATGAACATCAATGGTACACTTCCCTGATTGCAGGTGCACACAGGTTAGCACAGTTAGGAGTTGCATGGCCTCAGTCAGGCAATACCCCCCCAGACCAGGTATTGCATCCTGAGTGGAGAGCCACAGTAAAACTGAGGCCATGGACATCAATAGTACACCTCTCTGATTGCAGGCGCACATGAGTTAGCACAGTTAGGACTTGCATGGCCTCAGCCAGGCAATGCACCCCCAGACCAGGTACTGCATCCTGAGTGGAGAGCCACAGCAAAACAGAGGCCATGGACATCAATGGTAAACCTCCCTGATTGCAAGTATACTCAAGTTAGCAGAGTTAGGAGTTGCATGGCCTCAGCCAGGCCATGTCTCCCCCCACCCGACCAGGTACTGTATCCTGAATGGAGAGCCACAGCAAAACTAAGACCATGGACATCAACAGTGCACCTCCCTGACTGCAGGTGCACACAAGTTAGGACAGTTAGGAGTTGCACGGGCTGAGCCAGGCAATGCCCCCCAGAGCAGGTACTGCATCTTGAGTGGAGAGGCACAACAAAACTAAAGTCATGGACATCAATGGTACACCTCCCTGATTGCAGGTACACACAAGTTAGCACAGTTAGGAGTCGCATGGCCTCAGCCAGGAAATGCACCCCTGAACAGGTACTGCATCCTGAGTGGAGAGCCACAGCAAAACTGAGGCCATGGACATCAATGGTAGACCTCTCTGATTGCAGGTGCACACAAGTTACCACAATTAGGAGCTGCAAGAACTCAGCCAGGCAATGCCCCCCCCAGACCAGGTACTGCATCCTGAGTGGAGAGCCACAGCAAAACTAGAGCCATGGACATCAATGGTACACCTCCCTGATTGCAGGTGCACATAAGTTACCACAGTTAGGAGCTGCATGGCCTCAGCCAGGCAATGCCTCCCCAGACTGGATACTGCATCTTTAGTAGAGATCACAGGAAAACAAAAGCAATGTACATCAATGGCACACCTCCCAGATTTCAGGTACACACAAGTTAGCACAGTTAGGAGTTGCATGGCCTCAGCCAGTCAATGCCCCCCCACCCCAGAAGAGACACTGCATCTTGAATGGAAAGCAACAGCAAAACTAAGGCTATGGACACATCAACAGTGCACCTCCCTGATTGCAGGTGCACACAAGTTAGGACAGCTAGGAGTTGCAGGGGCTGAGCCAGGCAATCCCCTCCAGAGCAGGTACTGCATCTTGAGTGGAGAGGCACAACAAAACTAAAGTCATGGACATCAACAGTACACCTCCCTGATTGCAGGTACACAGAAGTTAGCACAGTTGGGAGTTGCATGGCCTCTGCCAGGCAATGCCCCTCCCCTGAATGGGCACTGCATCCTGAGTGGAGAGCCACAGCAAAACTGAGGCCATGGACATCAACGTTACACCTCCCTGATTGCAGGTGCACACACAAGTTACCACAGTTATGATTTGCATGAACTCAGCAAGGTAATGTCCCCCTCAGACCAGGTACTGCATCCTGAGTGGAGAGCCATAGCAAAAATAGAGTTATGGACATCAACAGTACACCTTCCTGATTGCAGGTGCACACAGGTTAGCACAGTTAGGAGTTGCATGGCCTTGGCCAGGCAATGCCCCCCCAAGCAAGTAGTGCATCCTGAGTGGAAAGCCACAGCAAAATTAGAGCCTTGGACATCAACGGTACACTTCCCTGATTGCAGGTGCACATAAGTTACCACAGATAGGAGTTGCATGGCCTCAGCCAGGCAATGCCCTCCTCCCCAGACCAGGTACTGCATCTTTAGTGGACAGCACAGGAAAACAAAGACAATGGACATCAACGGTACACCTCCCTGATTGCAGGTACACATAAGTTAGCACAGTTAGGAGTTGCATGGCCTCAGCCAGGCAATGCCCCCAGCCCCCCACGCTACCAGATCAGGCAGTGCATCCTGAGTGCAAAGACACAGTGGAACTAAAACTATGGACATCAATGGTATAGCTGTCTGTTTCTAAGTGGACACAAGTTAGGACACTGAGTACTTGCAGAGGAACACCCATGGTATGTCTACCAACTACCCACAACAGCCATTCATATCATTTCAATAGAATTGTCTTACCTTCTGACTTGACAAAGATGACACTGTTAGAATCAGAACCTTGGGCCTCCACAGCCTCGGCCTGTGCTGGTACTACCTGCGTGTGTGGTGGGGAGTGCCTCTGATGTCTTGTGAATGAATAATAATATAAATATTTTTAGAATGTTGTATGTATCTCTCCTGTAATTCAGTACTGATTTGTTGCAACATTGCTAATATTCTCTACTCCTTAAGAATTCAGTTGTATTGAGTTATCTGTTACTGTTTGTATACCTGTGTAATACTGTGTGCCTTAAGGAAAATAGCATTCTAAGGTCTCCTCAGGTAGATAACATGAAACAGCATTAATTGAACACATTATAATGGTCATTATACAATGGCAATAAAGAATCTTGGTTTCTGATTGGTCAGTTGGCTGTCACAGCAGGGATGTTATCCTGGCATAACATCCCTGCTGATCGTTTGGATGATATGGATGACCACCACCATGATGACCGCCTTTCTCTTAAGAAACAAAAATATGTTTACACAAACAAAAACAATCTTTAAAATTATTTATTTTATTATAAAACAACAAGCCATTGTATAATAGGAATAATGCCCTCCAGGGTGGGTGTTATGCGGATAACATCCTTCGGGTGTTGACGCCCTCGGCCGGTGGCCTCGGGCCCAACCACCCGAGGTGGGATGTTATCCCAGCATAACACCCACCCTGTCAGGCATTATTCCTTTAATATAACAAGACACTGACTGTATCTACTATTTTAAGACCATGTATTGTTATATATGTATCAGTAATCTTTCATAGTACGGTTTTGTTCCATGCTCACTCACAATTGGTTATTGTTCTTGCATACATTTTTTGAGGTCGATGTACTACAGCTATGGTGTGTTCTATACAGTTATCTATAATACTGTGTTATACTATGCAATAGGTGATAGTGCTAATATATTTTACTGCACATTATTTTTTTAAAGACACACATATATATATATATTTTGTGCTGACTAGGAAATGGCTTCTATACTCACAAATGTTGTAGGCTTTCCCCTGCAGTAGGCTTGCCAGCAGCCTCCCACATTTTGTATGCAAGGTAGTACCAGCCAGTGTCGTTGTCTGGTATCTCCCCGTGATTTTTTAGCATGTAAAATCGCTGGTGCAACAGCTTCCACTTCTGCTTGCATATCAATGTATTTTTTATTTTTAACTTTAAAACATAGATGCATGTCAGTGTTGATGTACCTCCACATCACACCCAGCTTCCTGTTGGTGCTGCACATGAGCACGTTTGCATTGCCTTTCTTTGAGCCGCCTCCACCAAGCAGCACACCTCCCTCAGACTCCACAACCTTATAATATTGTTGTGCGTGTTTTTAGTGCTGCAACAAATAGAGAGATATAAAATAGTACATTACTATGGTAGATTCTTAAGTCTCTATGTGTGTCTTCTGTTCTCCTTTTTAACTACCCATATGCAGACACCATGATTTTTAAGAGTTTACAGTTCTGATTAGAAGTTATTATATATGACAACAGTGATAGTTACATTACATCGCAGAAAGAACACACTACTACAGTGGCAGCCAAAGACACTGCCAGCTATTTCCCGAAATTTCTGTGATATTTCCAGAAACACCTCCTGCTTTCTGCATTTCCACAGTAGGGGCAGCAGAGAGAAACTCTTCAGAAATTTCGTGAAATATCTGGAAATAGCTGCCAATGTCTGTGGCTATTACTATACGTCCCCTATGTAATGTTTGAACTGCAGTGCATAGGTATAGTCAAACCACATGCCTGAACATTAAAATTACATCTTGCTGACAGAAGCTGTATACAATGTTACAATTCTCAACATTGTCCTTGTATCAAACCTGCTATGGTAGTGTGAAAGAGAGATTGAATGTGTTTGTGTTATGTGTGTCATGTATGTAGCTTTTCTATTTTTTTGACCAAGATTTTGTGGCTCTTAAAAGAACCATTTTTTTAAAGGTGCACATTTTAACAGTCTGATATTTTTAGATGACTGTGAGGATTCCATCTTGGAGGTCTACCAGAAAAAGGCAATTGCCAGCATGAGAGACGTACACACCATCTGGTACGTATAGCCAATCATTACAATACTTATTTTCAGGGTGATGTATGGTGTGCATCCCAGACATGCACAGATGTCCAGATATTTGTATGTTCACCTTCCTTCATGCCCTGTCAAGCAGGTACATGTGGTGTTCTGCTTGCCAGACCCTACGCTCTGTAATATCAGAAGAAAAAAATGATCTTACAGGCAAGTAACATACCAATAATAGAAGCAAGGTCCAGTTTAGCTTCTGTCACTACATCTACCCATTGTTTGGTGCCTAAATCGTTGCCTCAGAGATGAATCAGCAGTATGTCCGGTCAAGCTTGAGTGCTTAACAGTCTGTGCATTGTTGGCATGAGATGCTCCCACCTCTCACTTCCCCTGCCAAGCCACTTAACAGAGCAATTTGGAAGCTGTAAGTCTTTGCTAAAATCACTCCTCTGAGTATACTCTGAAGCTTGTCGTACTATGCTGCTGCTGATGATCCACACAGTCCATTTCCTGTTTTCTGCCATACTGAGGTTTTAAACTGAGAAGTGGACAGAGAGCTACCAAAAAAATCAGTGTTTGTCCTGCAGTGTCTAGTCACTGATGAACATGAAAGTGAAATTTCCCTGTCTACTTCAACTTTGCTTTGGTGGGCTGTCCCAAAACACAGTGATTAACAAACTAATTGGTTAATGCTTTCTCATTGTTAACCAATACAGTCTATGCATGCACTATGACTACACTGAATGGCTTCAGCTCCTGTTTACCAGAAGTGTTGCAAAGTTTCTAGGTGGGAAAATGCTACATTTTCATAGGCTAGTTCAAACAATGACAAGTAAACAGAGATCTATGATTGGTTACCTCTTGTGTTATCATACATGTGCTGCCTGCTTTCTGCCTCCATTGCAGCTCTATCTGTGCTAGTAAGTACTCATTAATACTCTAACTTTAAACAGTAGTAACTTCTTTTCACAGCATAACAGGTTAGTCAAATAGAGCAGTAAAAAAAGTTTTGTTTAATGCTATTTGTGTGGTGCTAACAGTTTTAATAATGCTAGAAAAATTGTATAGAAAATGTGATGTACTTAGACAGAGTATAGCAGGCTGCTCAGTGTTTTCCTAAGATGGCCGCTATGTCCTTCTTCTCCAGTCTTCAGCAGTTGTGATTGGTTGCCTGTAATGGCCTGATCAATGTTATGTTCCATTGGTGTGAGCATCTGTCACTCAAATACAAAGCAGTGTCTGATTGGCTTAGCCTTAAAGAGGGTGTTTTTATGTTGGTGCACTTGCGCAGCCAACATCGTGGGACACTGCAGCTTTGGAGGCGGGGTTGCTGTTGGGCGAATGAAGGGCACGCATCAGTAGGTGCGTCCTGCATTCCCCAATCAGCCTGCATGCTGGCACCACACCATGCATACATAATGTGGAGAGCACATCTAAGAAAAGTCCGCTGCAATCAGAGCAAAGCTCATCATATGCAGCAGTCCTTTTCTTGCCGTGCTCGCCACCATTATGTGCATGGTCGGCAAGCAGGTGGCCGCCTAAGTACTGCCGACTTTGGGGGTGCCCAATCCCCCATCAGTAACCCCCCCACTTTCTTTGTGTACCAATGGCGGAGCCCACTCCCCATCAGCATAAGCCCTCCCAATTGTTGAATGCTGAGGGGGGTGCCCAATCCCCCTTGGCTCGTACCCCCCTTTCTTTGTGTGCCGACGGGGGTGCCCAATCCCCATCGGCATTACTTCCTCCTGCCCCTGTGTTGTGGTGCGATGAGGGTGCCCAATCCCCCGCTGGCTACAGACACCCCCCAAATAGTTAGGTGGCATGCTGGGAGCCCAACCCAGCATGCCAAACTCCTGCAAAGAAAAAACTGTCCTGCAATGTTTTTTCCACTTTTTCCTGTAAAATGAAAACAGTCCCTCGTAGTCTCAATGCCCCTCCCCACCCATACCACCCACTGCGCACCCTGCCTCCTCACCCCTCACCCCATACTTACCTGCAGAGTCCGGTGTGATGATCTTCTGTGGACCGGGAACACGTCTGCACTCTTCAAAGCTGACAGCGAACTGAAGAAATGACAGTAAGCTGTATAATGGAATGAATAAGGTTTTTTCAACTTTAATGCATGTCTCGGGCATTTTTATGAATTTTGGCCCCAAATTTTCAACATGGGGTTTTTGGGACCCCTTCTCATGTATTCTTGCACTGTCCTGGCATTATTCGGTCCCGAAAGGTGATTTCACAGTCACTGCATGGAATCACCTTTTGGGACAGAGTAACAAAATGACAGTGCCACTATTCATGAGAGGGTCTCTCAAAAAGCCTATGTTGCAAGTTTGGTGGGAAAAATAAAAAAAAAATGACTGTTTTACGATCGTGCGTAACAACTGTGCAATGCACGCTCGTAAGTTAATGCATTCACACTATTTTCATGCCAGATTCTCAACATTGGCATTTTACCACACTTTCTTATGAACCATACAGCTGTCACTTTTCACATCCTGCCCAAAATGTGTTTTCACACTTCCAGCGCAGAATAGCGCGGTCGCTCTGTGAAATCAGTGTTCAGGACACATTATGAAACTGACAGTGACACTGTTCATGAGCAGAAGTCATAAAATGCCTGTGTTGAAAATTTGGTGACAATACTCCATAAAATGACTGTGTTACGAGTGTGCGTTGCGCAGTTTGCACGCACGCTTTTAAGTTCGCAAACTTATATTTTCACTCCACATTTTCAACAGTGCCATTGTTCTACACCTCCTAATGAACAGTACAACTGTCATTTTTCACATCCTGACCAAAATCTGTTTTCTAAGTTCTGGCACACAATAGTGCGGTCGCTGTGGAAAGCCCATGTTCGAGACTTATTATGGAAATGGCAGTGACACTGTTCATTAGCAGATGTCCTAAAATGCCTATGTTGAAAATTTAGGGATGAAAGTCAATAAAATGAATGTTTTATGAGCATGCATTGCACAGTTTGCACACACGCTCGTGACTTTGTGAATTTGTAATACTTTCACTCCAGCTGTTCATCATTGCCATTTTTCCATACCTCCTTATGAACAGTACAGCTTGCTGAAATGTGTTTTTGCACGTCTGGTGCAGAATTGCACGGTCACTGTGTGAAATCACTTTTCGGGACACTTTCAGGAAATGATGGTGACACTATTCATCAGCAGAGGTCCTAAAATGCCTATGTTGAAAATTTGGTGGCGAAAGTCCAGACAATGACTGTGTTGCAAGCGTGTATTGCGCAGTTTCCATGCACACTTGTAACTTTGTCAATCTGCAATATTTTCATGCCACATTTTCACCACTGGCATTTGTGCACACCTCATTATCAACAGTCCAGCTGCCATTTTCCACAGCCTGCATAAAACGCCTTTCCGCAGCTCTGCCGTACAGTGGCGCACTCACTGTGCAAAATCACCTTTTGAGACACATTAGCAAACTCACAGTACTATGTCTCTCCACCTCTGCCACTACCAATGCCAGTGCGACAACATTCGGCATTGACAAATGCTTGTTTTAATGTAATTATTCAACACTTTCGTGCTCACAACACTATTATTCGACACTATCATGCTCATGACACTATTATTCGACAGTGTCGTGCTGACGACACGATTTTGCGACACTACTGTTAAATAGTGTCATGCTGACGACACCAAGATTTGTGATACTGTCATGCTCACATCAATATTTGCAACACTGTCATACATTCAACACTACTTTTTGAAAATTTTGTAAAAAAAACAGTTTTTTGACAAAAATAGTGTGTATAGTTAACATTTTGATAATAATTTCGTTTCTGCCATATTTATAGATATTTTCTCATGTTGTAAGTCAGCTTCTATTCTGCAACATTTAAAAGCATTTTATGTTGCCTTCACTAGTGTTCTGCCGTGAGAAGGATTATCTGTGCAATGATTTATTATCAGTGCTATTTATTCCCATAACATGACAAATGAACAGTGTGTGTGACTATGTAATGTTTGGAGAAAAATGTTAGCTCACCACTAAATATTTATTTTTCTCTATTTCTTATACAGGTGTCTGATACTTACGTAACATTGTTGTACACTACTGTGAATTTCCAGAAAAGAAAGATGCCTTCTAAACAGAGGCACAGTTCTATGCAGAGAAGAAACAGGTATCGTAGTAGTTCACTGTTGCTTAAGAGTGGTCCGAAAACCACACATGGTACATCAAGACGTAAACTGAATCAGCATTCCGCTCAAGGAGTGACTTCACATGTTGCACACTCCACAGAATCAGTACATCCTTGCTCAACTGCAAGACAAAAATGTACAGCCCAGCATCACCTGCAGAAATCTTTCAGACAGAAGACTAATGTTACAAAGGCAAGCATAAAGAAGTATATCAAGCAGCAGTGTAAAGGCATGGCTGCTGATGGTCACCTGAGGAAGCTAAAGTATTTCTGATCACTAACTTCTAAAGCTAACATTGATAGACTTATTGCTGCCATGATGAGACGTGAGCATAAAAAACTAAAAAGTCATCTGTCTTTGATGAAATTGCATCTCAGAGTACGTACATTTGTCAATAGAGCACTATTTGTTCTGCAACGCTTGTGATGAAAGATGGCACATGTACTTGAGCAGTTCAGGAAAGTTGTGTATGCAATCAAGATGAGGATACAACGCTATCCTGTCTTGAACCAACACAATTTCTGTGACGTTTTCACAGGTAGCTGGCTGTACACACAGCACTCAGAGGCGTATTTCTGGGTGGAGTCATATTACTCACAGAAAAAGGACATCAACTTCTGCACTGATGAGTCCAGTAAACTGTGAATGTGCTGAGTGTGTGTGATGACACTACAATGGAGTCAGATGATGAGTCTGAGGCAATTGTTCAGCCTCATATGCGTCACTGTCTGTTATGGACTTTTGATGCAAGTTGCAACCACAGGAAATCATCATTTGACAAAGTCAAGCACTTCATCAACCTATTTGTCGTTACTGATTGTAAAAACAGACATAAACTCTTTGGGAGCATAGACCTTTGTGAGATCCATCCACATACTTGACATATGGGTCATTCGCTTGCATGCCTAGATAGTGGTGTTTGCAACAGTGTATTTCACCACATGCGGATGCTGGAAGTGCATCAATCAGGCATGCAAAACTTTGTGTATAGGGTCTACGAGGTGCAACGAGTTGTTGCGCAGTATACTCGTCTGAATGAATTACTGCAGTCTGGTGACATGCATGGTGCCATGACATTTCTGAAATAGCTGTGACATGTCAGCAGTGTCACAGGTACTGTGATTGATCAGTCATCAATTGCTGATGGAAATTCTATCTCTGTCTTAGAAACTGATATTCTTAGGCAGTTTGGGAAATCCAATGCCAAATTTGAGTTGGTAAAGGCAGAGAAATTTGACTCTGTAAGTGTGTCATTAGATCTCTTAAGGGTTCTGTTATGTAACTGCCACTTCCTTTGCAGGAAAACGTGAAGTCTATCTCCCATGAGAACAATTTGGTGATTCTTGTCAATGGTATTCCAACAAAGACAAAGTTCATTTGGCAGGATGTTGTCAATGTAGGAAAGGTGAAGCTTGCTCTTACTTACTTGAAGAGCAACAATCCCCCTTTATGCAGACCTTGACATTGATCATATGAGTAGCGTGTGTGCTGAACACGATCCATTGGATACTACATAACCAACGACTGAGAAGGTCAATGTAGAGACAAATGATAATGTGTATGAACAGTACACAATACACCCACTACATGGCAGAGATCCAGTAGGGGATAACATTGATCTGTACCAAATGAAACAGGTGGAAGGTGAGCCTGTCAGCATTTGGGAGACAACATTGGAAGCACATTATTTTCCAGATTTATTCCCAAAAGGGTCCAGTGGACACCTAGATGAAAGAGAAGTGTGTGTGCAAGGTGCTGGGTACCGCACTAGTCGTGTGCTCAGTAAGGATGGCAAATTCAGACGCAACATACAGTACTTGTTCCATCTCCTCTGGAAGAGTGAGCTTAGCATACTGTCTGCATCTATTGCACATACTATTTGGCTCACAACTCCACTTGATGGAATCACTGCCATAGAGTTTTTGCAGAAAGTAAAGCAAAAGAATGAAAATGTGCAAGTCAATTTGTCTTCCATTCTGTCAAGTCTACATGGCACCAAAGAATACTGGTATCACAGACACTCTGAGGTGATGACTATGCTGCAAGAGTATGCCACAGTCACATGGTTTGTCACACTCTGCTGTGCCGAGTATACCTGGGAGGAGGTTATAGAACTCTTGAAGTCAGTAAATTGTGATGTAGAGGGCATTTCATCAATGATTCTCGGAGAAATGCACTCTCTTGACCCTGTGTCTGTGACTAGACATTTTCACAAGTGATTCCATGATATTCTCACCTTCATTTTGTCAAAGGACCATCCACCTCTTGGTATTGTAGAGTATTACTTCTGGAGGATGTAATATCAGGCATGAGGCACTCCTCATATTCATATGTTACTGTGGATCAAGGACGCCCCACACATAGGTGAACATGAAGCAGCAGAAGTGCTAGCATTCATTAAGCAATACATCACTTACCTCATACCGGACAAGTATGACAGTCCTACACTGTAGAAGTTGGTGCAGAAGTTCCAATGCCATATTTGTGCAAAATACTGTCACCGGCTAGTGAAAAACAAATCTGATTGATATACAAGATATTGCTTTGGATTTCCCAGGTGAATCTGTCAGGATGGTTGCATGAACAAACTTTTTTCACCTATGCGACACCACTTGAAGGCAAAATCAACCAAGAGAGTATATGAATTACCCAGAAATGTGAATGAGGTGTACATCAATGACTGCAACCCCACACTTCTTCTAATATGGCAAGCAAACAGTTGTTCAGTTTGTGGCTGACAACTGTTTGGCTCTGGTTTGGTACATCACTTCGTACATCACCAAACATAAACAGACTAGCTTCCAAGATGTTTGGGAAGATACTGCCAGTACAAGCAAGTCACTGACATCTCAGTTGTGGTCACTAGGATTGAAGACCCTATCACACAGAGAATGTGGTGCTTATGAGTCCGGTGATCGCTTGATTGGTACACATTTGTACGGCAAATCTGATGCTGTGCGCTTTCTCAGTGTACACTACAAAGAGAAGCGCAAAAGTGTACTTATTCCTCATGCTGACATTGAGGAACTGGCTCTCAAGAGACCCTCTTCAAGACATATCTTGAAGAATAACCTGATTGACATGTACTACCCCCATAGTCACGAAGACATAGATCGAATGTGTTTATTCGAGGTGGCTAAATGGTATGACTATAAGACGGATGCCTCACCTGATTGCATATGTGACATTTACAAGGTCAAACGAGTGCACAGCTGTCTCATAAAGAGACATAAGCCTTGGCTCATTGACCACTGCAAATTACATCTAGGCACATCTGAGAGCAGAGAGCATTACTACTTTGCTCTGCTGTTCTTATTCTTATGGAAGAATGAGTCTGAATTAAAAGGTGATTGTGATACATTCAAGGAAGAATTCAATCACAGTTATGAGACATTCAAAACTGAATACTCAAACACATATACAGAGACTAGACACTGAGAAGGAGCAGCTTGAAAAGGCACAGAAACAACTTGAAGAGGACACTCCTGTTAGTTCACAGGACAAACTTGATCCAGAAGGAGAAGATATACTTGGAGAACCTCTGCCTCTGAATGCCCCAGAAGTACTCATGTCGGAAGTGGAGAGTGCTATGGAACATGGCATACACTGCAGTGTTGACCCAGCAGAATTGAGAGAGAGATTCAATGAGCAGCAACGTGTGGTGCACTCTGCAGTTACTGATGCTGTCCAGCATGGGATACTACATGAACAGAAGAAATATGACTGTCTTGACCACAAGCCACTACTGATGTTTGTTAGTGACTCAGCAGGTACAGGAAAGAGCTTCTTTATAGAGGCCATTATGGCTGAAATATGGAAACTGACAGGCTCATCAATGCTGTTGCTGTTAGTGCTCCCACTGGACTGGCTGCATACAACATTGGTGGAGTTACGTTACACCATCTCTTCATGTTGCCAGTGGAACATGGCAAAGCAGGAGAGTATCGTAAGCTGTCATTTGAGATTGCATCTCAGCTTCATTCTATGTTTACTAAAATAAAGTTACTAATAATTGATGAGATTAGCATGGTCTCTAATTTGATGCTTGCCTGTATACACCTACGTCTACAGGAGATTTTGGGGACTGACTATGGAGATGCATTTGGTGGTAAAAGCATCATTGTATTTGGAGACCTTTTACAACTTGCACCAGTTAACATGGAACATGTCTTTGCAGCTCTGACTGTCAAGCAGGCTAAGAATACACTAGGCTGCATTGGAGGTTTTAACCTGTGACAGTTATTTGCCTATGTCAAGTTGTGTCAGAACATACAGCAGAGTAGTGATCTGGCTTACAAGGCACTGTTGGATCAAGCTTGTACAGGTTCTTCATCACCACAACATCTTTCAATGTTACATGGTCGATTAATCAGAATGGATACTACATCCATAGAAACAGCAAGTGATGCTTTCAGTGATGTGTACTCCAGGGGCACATGGATTGTGTGTCTTATACCATGACTTAAGAAATGTGCTGGATTCAACAGTGTTATGTTGCAGAGAGAGAATCAAGAAATTCTCATACTGCATGCTGTTGATACAGTTGATGGTGTAATTCTAAGTCGGAAGCTGGTAGCGAAGATGACTGAACGACTCTCTGAACTGAAGTCGGATGTTTCATGCATAGCTGGCCTGGAAGCTGTTCTTACAGTTTGTAAGAATGCGCATGTTGTGCTATGGTGTAATCTTGATGTTGAGCGTGCCATGGTAAATGGTGCCATGGGTCACATCAATGACTTCATTCACAATGTTCAGAAGACATTTATCAAGACACTTGTTGTCCACTTTGACAACATGGAACAGCCTGTACAGATTGATCGTACCTGTGATAAGTTCCAGGTATTTAAGGATATCTATGTGAACAGGAAACTGTTCCCAATATGTGTTGCGTATGCTGTTTGAATTCACAAGTCTCAGGGCTTGAGTTTGAATTCAGCAATGGTGGACATAGGCACAGACATTTTCAAAGATGTCATGAGCTACATTGCACTTTCACGCGTCCGCAGTCTTTCTGTGTTGCACATCATAACACTCGCACCTCAGAAGATGCACATTGACAAGTAATGTATTGTCGAGTACAACAGATTACATACTCTGCAACAGCCACAGATGTCTCTAATACCACTACCTATGTATGTGGTTGTCTCACATCCCACAGTCACAGCTTCAGCTGTCAAGAAGAGAAAATGAGCTGTCACAACTGAATCAACTGTGCAGAGTACTAAGAAGGTCAGAATGTCAAATACAGATGCAGAACCAGCTGTTGTTCAGAAGTCACTTGGTATGGCTGTTGTCCTAGTGTTTGATAAGAGTACTAGAGTAAATTGCTATGCTAATTCAGCTATGCAAGCGTTTCTCCATATGCCACACTTTGTGAGACAATATCAGCTTCACAAGACACTCCCTTATCAAAGGCATTGAAAGAAGTTGTCAACGTGACTTCTGATCAAACAACGTACAGTTACTGACACTTCTATGGCAGGTCTTAGGTACATATGATGGATGCAGTATGTTTGCTGCTAACATGCAGCAGGATGCCAGTGAGTTTATGATAACCATCTTAAACAGCTTGGATGAAAAGGGGATTCCAATGCATCAGTACTTCACTGTCTCATATGTTACCAGATATGCATGTCTGTCATGTGGTCATTCAGAGCGAGAAACCACTGAAAACATGCCTTGGGTTTCTCTGTTTGTGCCTCAGTCTCAAAGTGTCAAGTTCCGGCAGCTGTTTACCAATGCTGAAAGTGGTCACTTATGTGTAAGGTGTGGATGTACATGTACTCAGGCCATACATCTGAGGACTTCTTATCAATAATATCTCATGCTTGTGTTGCATAGATTTGATTCTAATGGGCTCAGAGTTGACACACCTATCACAGATTTCACAACTGGTAGAATTGCATCTAACCAGTGTTTGATACTCAGGCTGTGATCTACCACTATGGCCAGTTTGTACATTCTGGACATCACACTTGTTTGTTGAGGTACAGAACTGGCTGGGTTAAATGCAATGACTCCACAAGCACTTTTAAACAGAGACTATCGCAACACTTAAAAAATACGTGCTGATATTGAAGAATTACTACAATCTTCATGCATCAGAGGAATAGTCACACAACATGTGACATACCTTGCTGTCCATTTTGTTACAGAGTGAGTTCAGGTAGATAAGCATTTTTTTCATGCAAATCTGCATTCAAGATTACACTGTTAACACATCACATGGTTTACATGCATATGTTTACTCAATCTGACTTATAAGATAGTTGCGTTGATCAGTGACAGTGAAAGTAGTTGCAGTGGTCTTCAATTGGTGCCAACTGTCTTCGCGGATACTAGAGAAACCACACTTATATGTTAAAAAAAAGAGTTTGAAATGGCAAAAGAGATATACCTACTGTATGTGGTTGTCCTCTTTTGTCATTGTCTTTTCTTCTGAGTATGTCGTATGGCGCTATAACAAGTACAACTTGGCACAGTTGCCAACTGTGTGCCTCTACCAAGGCACAATACTTGTCCATGTACATGAAAACAACAGTGTAACGGATGTCTTTTTAAAGACTTAGCTGCGTCATGATATGATTTGGATCTTTCATGAGTAAAAGATATCCTGGTTTTGTTTGTGCCACTTCTGTGTTAGCAGAATTGAATATTGTTTTTTGACATGATCTGCTTACCTTTTACTTAAGAGTACCATACTCTGAAATATGCATCACTCTGTGACATGTTGAGTATGACCAGGTGTGGCTTGTGTTTTTTTTTTTTTTTGTCCATTTGTGTCTTCAGTCCAGTCAATACATCCATATTGTACTGCAACAGTGTAGTACTATCCCTGTTTTTTTATGTACATCTGTGTTATACATATGTATATATGATTATTAATAGATTATTTGATTAAAGTCAGTACTGTTAGTTTTTACACAGTTGTATTAATTGCTAATCAACTGAATGTTTTGAACAATATTGAGTATTTTTCTGTTTAACAGTATTTGATTCACAAATATGTAAACATATTCTTAATATATTAATATCATATAGATATTTAGTAGAACTTTTCTAGTTTATAGTAATTTCATACAGGTATCATTAACAGTAATATAGAGTATTGTGGTAGATATTTGTTTATTACCAAGAGGTTACATTTCCTGGATTATAGATTATTAATGTCATATTTATAGCATTGCCCAGAACCATTGCTTATTACTAACTTAAAGTTTTTAGTGATGTAAATACTTCATTATTTCATAATGAATGTTGATAATAGCTTAGATGATTTTCACTGATGTATATAGTAACTGTTACCACATGCCATCAAATTTTGGTTTGTGTAAGAAGTTAATGAAATGTATGTGTAGAATTGTGCACTATTGTTAATCAGACACTTCCACTGATAAGTGCTTTCTATGTTCCTGATAATATTTCTCGATTGCCTCTATTGAGGGGTCGGGTTGGAATTTTCCAAATGCACCCATAGATCTCTTTGTCTTCACATGTATATGTATGTGTATATATATGCGTATGTCTGCACATAAATATATTTCAATAACATTTTTCTAAATAGCTTACAGATGTATCTACTTTTTGATACCATTATGTGTTTGTGCTGCTATTATTTAAACAGTTCACATCTGTATTTTTGCCCACCCCAGGAACATTTGCCAGTCGTCAGTCAGACAATGACAATAACATCATCACTGTTTGGTGCATGTAAGCAGTGTACAGAGACTATTGTGGTAGTTGTCTTCATGTGTTCTGTGTAACTGTCACAGCTTCCTCATGTAGTACCTGTCACACTGTTTTACATGTATTTTAAACTTTTATGTCGTACTTTTTAAACATTGTCTTGTGAGACTGATTTTGTGTACCAATTGGACTTTTAATTTGGCCTTTTTAAGCAACTATTAATTGGGCAATAAATCTTTTTTAAGCCTTATCTACCTGTGCTGTGTCTTTTATTATATATTAAGTTACAGTGGTGAGATGTATATTGGTCTTGGTATATTGCTGCTTGGAAAGAAAGTGTAAGAGGTTCATCTGTGCATATTTTCTACTTAGCAGAGTACATGTACTATTGGTCCATATGGCGCACATTTTACTCTCCTATTCCATTTGTTCTACAGCCTTTCACCCAAAGAATGACACCACACCCAGTATTGCTTTGGTTGCTCAGTCAGCACACTGTTTAACATTTTTCCAACAATACTGAGTTCCTTTACATAACATATTTAACATATTTCCTTATTTCCATATTCACTTTATTTTTGCAATATCACAACTTATATCACATTTTATAAACACCTTTTATATCACATTTTTCTTCACCCCCAGATGTAAACCTGAGGGGGTCTTTCTTTTTTGTTCATTTTCTCTCTCACCCCCAGCTGTAAAGCTAAGGGGGGGTTATCTCTTAATGTCTGGGCCAGGTCCAAATCCTGCCCCCCATTTTCAATTCCTGGGTGTCCTTACCCTTTTCTCTTGTTCAGCCAGGTCCAATTCCTGCCCTCCATTTTTTATTCATGGGTGCCCATATCCTTTTCTCTTACACCCCACCTTGGTGTAACTCTAGAATTTCTCCCCCTCCCCTCCAAAAAGTATTTTCTTTTCTCTTTTTTCAACTAGCCAGACTCCAGCCTGCATTGGAAGTCAGTCTTCCCCCTCAGAATCTTTCTGTCCTCTCTAAGGCCCCACTGGGTGTCTATGCCCTCTCTGATTTTTTGTGATGAAAATTGGGGTTGCTCATTCCCTGCTAGAAGGACCCCATCCACTCTACCCAAAACCGGCTAGTTGTACTCTTAATTCACCATGCCACCATATTCCCCCCATTTATTTGGAAAACCTTCTCCCCTTCTTCTGTTCATCCTCTTTTGTGGCTCTAACTATGTCCTTGTGTTTTTCTGTGTCACTCCATCTCCTTCTTGCCACTCTCTCCTGTTACATTACCGTGATCTTAAGTTACCAACCCTTCTCCCTCTCAAGTCTTCCTGCCTATGATTAGATATATCTAAAACCAGGGCATGCTCCCACATAACATTATTTATATATATTATTTATTTATTTATATAAATACCTTTTTTTCGGTACCCCTTTTAGGAGTAAAGCAAGGGTGCCCCATGAGCCCTTTATTGTATATTTTCTGTTTAGATACCTTATTATGTACACTAGCACCTCCCTCATATGCCCGATCTGCCGGACCCATACCTTCTGGTGGACAACAGACCCAGCTGTTCTTACTAGGCCTCTTTTTTGGCCTGTCTCTCTGCCTCTTTTTCTGTAGGCATGCCCCATGATACAGACCTCTATCTTGCCACAGATTCTCTGTAACATATAACCAATATTTGTGAAACTCTATATTTTCATACTCCCCCATTTACATTTCCCATTGGCTAGCAAAGGAAACACTTTCTTAATTGATTGCTATTGTTGATGCCCGTTTATAGTATTCTGTTGTCCCCCTGCCCAATTTCTCCAAGCTGTCCATCTGCACCCCTTGTCTGTAGCATCATCAGCCACCCTTATCCTCAATGACTGTGACGGACATTTTTTTTTTAATATGGACCTGCTCCCTTTCTATAGCCCCCCCAGTTACAGGATTCTTTGTTACCCTTCTCCATTCTGGGGAATGAACAGTAACCCCATCCCATGGCATAGTGGACTGAAATTCCCATCTTGCCTGAACTGGGCAATGAGCCACTCCCCTATGCTGCTTTAGTGTAAACATGGATCCCCTTTTTCTCCCCCGATCCCTTTATTTTATTTTATTTTTTGATGTACCAGAATTTCCAGATTCTTCTTCTGCTCCTGCAGACATCCTCTCACTGCAAATCTGACCCTGGGGCCCCTGTTGCTGGGCCCTATGGCTCCTCTCTCCCCAATATGCCTCCATACCTGACCCAGAACCCTACCTTGAAACTACTCACCTTGCATGTTGAGTGGCAAACCAGTGGCAGCACCTCTACCAATCTGCCCCACAACTATTCCCATATAGGACTTCTGTCCCCTGCTCTCCTCTGTCCCCTGTTGCCATCTCGTCTTCATCCTCCTTGCCATTGCTCTCTATGATTCTGGCCCCCCAATTGGCCCTAGCTATTTCCAATCCTGAAATGAGGAAAACAAAATCCCTGGACTCTGTAGATGCAGTGGGAGGAAGATTACAGTTCTGCTCTACACTCTGGGCCCCAGCACCCACAGGCAACTGGGTAATGGCAATCTTTCCCCAGTCATACTGAACTTTCTTCAGATCAGCAGCTAACCACCAGTCTGTCTGGCCTCTTGTTGCTCCAAAGAAGCTCACCTCCATCCTCACTAAGAGTGCTGCTGAGTGCTGTTGACCCATCTCTTGCCAGCCTGGTTCTCTGCCACCTGCATGTTATCCTGAAGTGGAAGTAAAGTTCTCTCAACCTCTGTCTGGTGGAAATGATCAGTGTTCATGATCAGGGACAGCCATATGCCCCCTCCAAATTTTAGTTTCATCTCCTCACCTGTATCCACCTAATGCTCGAGTTGGTGTTGCTGTGCTCCCTTTAAACAGCAGTTGGAATTAAAGATTCTCTAGCCCACTAGCTCCCCGTGATGATTGCCTTCACCTCCTCCTCAAATCAACCACTAAATATCCAGGGTACTGTACCTTGCCAGTCCAGGTCCCGTATCCCCATCACCCTTCCAGCCCACATCAGCCCCAGAGGGCATTCCCAAGTACCTGGCGGCACTAGTAAACAACCAATGAATGGAGGGGATATGTATCATCCTGTGCCTGGCTGAATTGGTTACTAAAGGACCACTCCCAAAGCCTCATTGTGACCTGTCAAATTATAATTGTGTCCATTGCTGGTTTTTCCTGCATCGCCACCTTGTGGCCCAGGTCATGACTGAAAATGGCAAACTGGATTACTGCACTTACCTGTTTACCCAAAACATACATAAATAAATAAAACCATCATCTCCTTAAGTGAAATAGGCAGTGGCAACTAAAAGCTATACCAGAGACCATACCCCCTCTGGCCCATAAAAGACCAGGACTCATGGCCCCTGTCATTGGCCTCTACTGCTGGTCCTGGCTGGCACTGAAGGCTCCTAAACTGTTCCTCTTCTGAACTGGTCTCTTGTTAACCAATCTACTTATGAAGACCATTTGCTCCTCCTAGCTATAAAGGGCCTAATCTGTCTTAGACTCCCAACAGCAACCTTGGCTGGTCACAACTCCTGACCAATAATTTTCCATAAATGATCCACCTGGATGCCAGCCTTCAAGGCTGGGTGTAAATGTTTTTACTCTGCCTGATGCAAGTAACGTGTTCTATAACTACCTGCAAAATTACCCCAGCTTATGCTGGCCACTTCACATTATTCTTGGCCTTGGTCATGTTGGCGTACCTGGCTGAGGGCCTGGCCACCACACTGGTATTGGTACCGGCACTGGGGTTAGCACTGGCAGGCAGGCAGGACTGGACCTCTTTTTTTTTCCTTTTTGAGAAATCCCAGTGCTAAGAAAAACATTTGAGGTTGAAACGGAACTTGTTTGTTAAACCTAGACATCTGAAAGACACACTTGGGAACCGCCCCATTCGATATCCACTCCCCTTCCCCCTGCCCTTGCCTATTTTCAGCCCTCTCATGTCCTGATTACCCCTGTGTGGTATCTGCTGCCCTAGCAGATCCTCTAATCCTCTAGCTAGCATCCTTGATTGATGCCAAGCTTTTTTTATAATACCCCTATTATATGTAGCCACTGAGCCGCATTTGCGTTTTGCTCATCTTATCATCCTATTGCTGTCTTAATTCCTTTTGCCACAAACCTGTCCTTTGCTACTGTTTGCAAGACAATTGTCTCACCTCAAACAAATCTGAGTTTAGGATTTTCCAGTGGTAAACCCCTTGTCCTCCTTTGTTACCCATAGATGCATAGCTCTTTATCATCATTGTTGATTGTGTATTAACTGCTATATCCAAACTCTCCCCCTTTTTTTTGTACCTTGGTGATCATTCTTTTTTATCTACTTCTGAAACAACATATAATCTGTTAAATTCCTAAATGGCTAATTTCAATAGCATTCATTACCTTCACTGTGCCTTTCTGCTGGTATTTATTTATTTCCTTATTTAATGGTCGGAAACTGCATATTTCAGTACCTGGAAACCATCATAAATTGCAGTTTGTTAGTCACTATCCAATCTAAAGTTGCCACACACCTCCAATCTTATAATTCTTCCTTGTCTGTTCATTTTTATTCTGATACTGTGCTACCTTGCTGTAGAAGCTGTAGCTTCTATGACACGGTTTGATTTTTTTTTTACTACAGCTTCTGCTCCAGGCTAGTCATTGAGGGAGACTCTTATCATAATGTCAGTAAATAAGAGCAGCCCAAGCCAGTCACCAAACAATTACACAGAGTGAGTCATAAGTGAATAGCCCCCCTTTTTACCCCCCAAAATGGCAGCCGCCATGTGGCTTGAACAAAATTGTGCCCCACCCCACACAGGGCCAGAATCAAAATGGCATCCATCATGCAGTCACTCACACTGCCTTTTGCCAACCTTTTCAAAAATCTTTCCCCTTTTCCCATGTCTTGGTGCCCTCAAACACCACCTGATGCTTGCTAAGACAGTATGAAATGACCGCACCCCCCCCACGTGGCTCCCTCATCAGCCCCCTTTGGGGCCTCCTAACCTGTAATGCTTCCTTTTGTCATTCCAGGTACTCCAAGCAGTTAATTGTAGCTTTCATCCCCCCATCATGTGGCAGCTCCTTCCAGGACCTTTGATGTTGTCCCAGGATCTGTGCTCATTCGTGCCACTCACAGATGATCCTGCCTTCCCCTGATAACCAAAAAGAGCGTCTGATGCTCCACACAAATCAAGCGGCCCATCCCATGGTCACCAGACTCTCTACAAATGGTGGGTCACCACTTGACCCTTGACAAACCATCAGCCGCAGCCAATACTACCCTTATTTGGGCTGCTGTAAGCATTTTACTGCCTTCCCTTGCCGCCACCACAGCCAAGCTTCTGCTGCTCCAAAACAAAAACCATTGGCCCTAAAACCATCACCGTGTGTCCTATTCTGTCCTTATCCAGGCCACCAGCAGGGTTTACTGTCTTCTCCCCACACAATGAGCTGTTGCCATTCCACAACAAGCTGGCAGCCACCATGCAGTCACTCTTGTACTCCCATTTGGATTACTGGCCATGTAATACTGGCCATCCCCCAGCCTTCATGTAACAAAAAACAGCTAACAACTCATGGTACCACACCTGATGACCCCCATCCCCCCACCCCATGCAGTAAATGAGCATCCAATGCAGTCACCTACATTCCTCAAAATGGAATCAGCCACACGGCCACCCGCTTCCACATGGCAGACCTCTGCATGGCCATGTGTTTTAAATGGCACCTCCATGCAGTCAGTCCTGTTCTTGTTCAGGCCTTCGGCCCCGCCTGCGCCATGCCTGTTTCTCTCCCCTTGCACTCCCTCGCATCGTAAACCTCACCGTCCCCTGCCTTTTGTAGTAAAAACTGCTGCATGCTTGAAATAAAACAAAAACCCTTTTGCAGGTCCCCTTGCTTCCCTCTGGCCTCCCTTCTCTTGTCTGCTCACCTGCTCCTGTTCTCAGCCCATACTCCGCACTAGCCCAATTTAAAATTTAAACCCTCTGCAGCCCTGCAGTTTTCCAGGACCCCATTCCTTCTCCTGGTGACTCGCCAAAAGTCTTCTGCTGCTGCAGTGCTGGGTTATCCCCGCAGCTGCCTTAATGGACTTCCCGAACCAAAACCTTGTAGCTGCCATACGGAATTTACCAAACCAAAACCTTGCTCCCAAAAGACCTCATCCACCCCTCTGATGACTGCAGCAGAGTCTGCTCCTGCTCATGTCCCACTGAATGGCCTATTGTTCAAACTAATGTGCCTGCATGTTCCCAAGCTTAGGTATGTACCTCCTGTTTCATGAGCCCCTGCACGATGCTAAGTAAGCCAAACCAAAATTCACCCCTAAGCTTTTGTTCACCTACTGTAACAATCTCCAGTCTTAAAAATGTTACCATTCTAAGACCCAATAATTTGCTATAATTACAGGCTGCCCAGTCATGTAATTCTCTCTGAAGAGCACAATGCTTAGGAAGATAAATGACCATATTGACTAATTAAATATATTTTCTTGTTACTCTCTAGATTGTTTCTCTAATCCGACTGCTTTTGAAAAACAAAATTCAACTCAACTAATAAATAACCTTCTCTTTAAAACTACAACAAACCTCAGGAACTCCACTGACTGATGTGCTAAACAAATTAAAATTTGTCTAGCAAAAGTGAGGGAGAGCGTGGCCCCTCATATCCCCCCTTTTGCCCCACCCCCTTTGCTCTCTTTTCCTCTCTCTCTCTCTCTCACATCCTTCAACCTATCCTTTGTGTTTTTCCCATAAGACCCACCCCTTCTTGATGAGGTCATCCCCTCTGGAGCCGAGCCTCCTTTCCTGACTATACCCTCCCCCTTATGACCCTTCTTTGAAATCCCCACCCCTTTCTTACCTGTCCCACCTTCCCCCTCCTTCTCTGTCTTTCCTTTCTTCTAGGCTTCCAGGCCTATAACAAAGGGGCTTGTCCTTTCAGAGACAATCCTTCTTATTCATGACTTCATTTTCATGTGAAAGGTGTAGCACATTAACTATTGCTGGATGAATACCATAAGACAAGTAAATATTCTGATACTGTGCTGCAAAAAGGGAAGCATGCTCTCACCAACATATAGACTATAGTATGAGATTATGATTTCTCAAAAAGACAGGAAATCCATGGCAAAAAAACTCTGTTTAATACATCAGTTAGGGTTGTTCCATTGCGACAAAAGTCAGGAAATCTGGTGTTAGGGCTGAAAACCCTAACACCGCATTCCCGACCCCCAGCACCACGCGCACACACACACACACACATATGCAAGTAGGGGGAGGACCAAGGCAACATGACCAATCACAGACAACCAGCAGCAGGTGACAGAAATAACATACAACTGCCTAAACGTACTACAAGACAAATCCATCATCATGTTCCACCAACTGTAGGAGTTCTCCTGCCATCCGAGTGACTTGCTGGCATACATGCATACTGGCCATCAGTTGTTGGTGGATCACATTAAACATTTTTTATATCTAATACGTTTGTTATCTCTTCTGAATGACAGTGTGTCACTAATGCATCATGTACTACAAGACACATCCATCATCATGGGCCACCAACTGTAGCATTTGAGCAGTCATGGTTTTAAACAGTGTTGTAGATATCTTCAGAGGGTCACATGGCAGGACAATATTACTGTCTTCAGAATTCCTATGATATGCATAGTTTGGTTATGGTGTGATAATATCATGAGGTATCAACATAGAAGAAAGCATGTATAAAATGATGCATTATACACTGTGGACATAGGCAGAACAGAAAATTACAGTATAGGACCCTTTCAGTAACATGCATTGTTCAATGTACACCTGCTCAAATCAAAATGGGCATGGTCACATTGACACAGACATGTTGTATGAATAATGAGATATGATCACTAATCTAGTAATACATGCAGTGCACAATAATTTTATGATAGTTCTGTTATTAACAATTCAATACAGTATGCAGAATGAATATTTGGTTATTTTACTGCCATATGTAGAACCACTAACATAACTAACAGTGGTATGAATGTTGTACGATGTTTCCAGCCTATGATAATTATATTTCTGTAAATATGTGAAATGCTTTGTATAATATTGTCAACCATGGGCCATGATGATATTTTACAGTTTGTGACCTACAGTGCCACATAGCTGCTGAACTGTTTTGGATTAGATAACAGTGCAGCAACACAGTGTATATACTTGTATTGTGATACAGTATTTGCTACTGTTAGGGAAACATTAGGAGCCATTTACACAGATGAAAAGTCAGTGTAAATGGTGTCTAATATTATCCATTCACAGGTACAGAAGTGGTACCATGGTGTGTTTGGTAACCCATGTTACCAAATAGGTAAGAATTTGTATACAAGCAGAAACAGGCATTTGCACTTACTAACTCATAGCAAGGCAAAGAAAGTGAAGTGTTATCATGGAATAGTTTGGCTGACACAGTCCCATGTACAGCTGTGCAGCGTAAAATAATAGTAGAGAAGGACTTTGTAGATAATACTGTAATGATTCAATTTTTTCTTATGCCATGGTAAGATCAGTGGGTACTTAAACATATCAAACTGTGTTGCAGTGATCTGTGGTACTACACAGTCATAAACACAAACATGTGGACATGGGACCTTTGAACACTATGCTAACAGCAATGTATCAAATGGTGTGGAAACACACTTACTTTACCTGTTTAAAATGAGAAACTTTCCAGAACTCAGGTATTGTGTAGTGTGCCCATATGAGTTATTGGGTCTGACAGTTCCACACAGATCTGGAATTCTACAGTGTAAAATAATGGTACAGCAATACTGTGCACATAATAGTGTGCTGACACATAATTGTCTTATTCAGGGGTAACATCAGGAGACATTAACAGTCAACAAATGCCACTAAAGCACCGGCAGAAATTCGCATGTTATTAGAGTGATGGTTACCAACACACTGTCATTCAGAAGAGTTAACAACTCTATTACACATGAAAAATGTTTAATGTGATACAGCAACAACTATTGGGCAGTACCCATGTATAGCACCAAGTCACTTGGATGGCAGTAGAACTTCTACACTTGGAGGACCAGGATAATGGATGTGTCTTGTAGTACATTTAGACAGTTGTATGTTATTTCTGTCACCTGCTGCTAGTTGTCTGTGATTGGTTGTGTTGCCTTTGCCCTCCCCCCTACTTGCATGTATATATGTGTGTGTGTGTGTGTGTGTGTGTGTGTGTGTGTGTGGTATGTGTAGTTAGGGTTTTCAACCCTAACACCGAATTTCCTCACTTTTGTCACTGTGGAACAACCCTAACTAATACATTAAACTGATTTTTTTTGCCATGAATATATATATATATATATCTATATACAGTATTATAGTGGCATGATAGTGCTACTATAGTTAGGGTTGAATACCCCATTTAAGGTTAAGGTGTGAAATTTTGCAGCTTAATCACTTTGCCACTGTACGACGGATTTGCCTGAAATTTGGCAGGCACGGAGCAATACTGTAGATCTGCCAAAATTTGTACCAGAGTTGATTCTGAAGTAGAAGATGAGGGGCTCTGAATAAATATGTCAGTAGACAGTCTTTTTTTCGTTTCCAGATATTCTTTTTATTTTTTAAATATGGCAAAGCTTAACGTTTCACCTAATATATAGGCTTTTTCAAGAGATGCCTTTTCTAGATAAATACATAAATATACATAAATTGAAAGCACTGTCCATAACCAAACATGATTTCCACATAGTATATTACATATCAAACAATCACTGGTGCTACTTACTTGGAATAATTAATAAATAACTAAGATTTCTTTAGCCAACATAAAAATTTCTCAAAGTAGAAAATTCTGTAAAATATAATACAGTAATCTCAGATTACTCACATACCATCATAAGATATTCATATGAAAAATAGGGGAACCCAACACCAAACACCAAATGAAGTGAGCCGAATACTTAATATAACCACTCTGTTATTCCTGTTTCTTTTGATGAGCAACACATCTAAGGATTATATGCTTCTACTATTTTGACTCTCACAATATTTTATTTTTTATCACAATTTCATAGCTATAATAGAATGAAAAATCATAATCAATGGAATCATATAAAACAGTTTCAAGTTTAATTCTTATTTTATATGTGAACTTGAACTCTCTCCTTATTCATTTTTACTGTCATAAAATATATATAACAGTGATAGAGGAACCCAACTCCAGACACCAAACGAGATGAGCCAAATATTTAATATAACCATATTGATATACCTACATCTCCTGAAGTAAAACACTTCTAAAGATTGAATATTTCTAGTATTCTGACTCTTTCTTTAGTGCATTTTGTTTTTTATTTTCACAGGTTCATAACTGGAATAAGAAAAACATCATTTTGAAAAATCAACAAAACCATATAAGGCAGTTTCATGTCTAGTCCTTATTCTATATATTCATATCTTTTCATTACATAACCATCAATTTTGTTGCTCCCATTAGAGAATGGTCAGATAAATACTAACACATATGTACGCTATAAAACTTCAAATCTTATCATTATCAGCTATAAGATTCTATATTTGTTTTTCTCTATTATAGTTTGAGAGGAAAAACCCTATATGAAGCACTTTCATAATGGACCCTCCATCACATGCATGTTACTGGATGCAAACATAAACTTAAAATTTTCATTATTGACTATCGGTTTCTATATTGAAGTCCCCTCATTTAACTTACACACAATTTCTCTTGCTAAAATCCTTACCAAAAAAGGTACTATTAGGATTTTGACACAAATTTAAAATTTCTCATAGTGTCTCACCATTGCAATCTGATGAAAGACCATGGCAATATACTTTACAATAGGAACCCCATCATACAAACACTACTCGGCATTTATACAATTTCAAAGAACCACTATACGCTATCAACTTCTTGGTTCAATTTCCCTAGTGAGACTCTAAAAGTGCCTTCGGTTGTTACACTCGTTACAGAATGAAGCCTTCATCCATTTAACATAGGTTTTACAATCTCTCATTATATCAAACTGTGCTACCAGTGCTTTTTGTCTTTTCATGCTCATTTGTATCACTATATATTATTGATTTCTATGTTCAAGCCCCCCCCCTCCCGTAAAAATCAAGTGGCACCCACGGCAGTTATGCTCTTTAACACACAGAAATTCTCACCCATTTAAGACAGATTTTTACATTTCTCATTGTGTCCAGCTATACCACCGACACTTCTATCTTATCAAGCTCATTTATCACAAACAAATGAGCTTGATAAGAAACATTCCAAGAAAAAACTTTTAAAGTTATTTTCCCTGATATTGCAGGCCTTTCATTTTATGTAAGACACCGACTTGGTTTCCTTGTGGATATGTACGAGCTGTCGCTTTCTTCTAAGCCTTAAAGGTGCTATATCATATACGTCATCTTCTTTAATTTTAAAGCTACAGATCACATTTTTCACAATATGTTCAAATCCTAACTATATGCCTTCTCATTATATAGATATACAGTGAGACATGAACATCAGCAAAGGAAGGGGAAATGTTTTAACTCCCGTATATAATACCTATTCTGATCACATCTCTTCCAGTACTCAAAAAGATATTTGTAGTCAGAAAATACTATAAAAATGGCCCATTGATGAAATACAAAATTTGTAACCCTTTTAAAGAGGAAACAAATAATTAAATCAGACAGAAACCAGTTAAACAAAAATAATAAATGTAAGTGGAAACATCAGTTCTCAAACTCTAATAAGGTTCCGATATATGTCTGACATCTCTTAGCTAAAGTAATGTCTCAGTTACTATGTTGTTCCCCTTCCTTTGCTGATGTTCATGTCTCACTCTATATCTATATAATGAGAAGGCATATAGTTAGAATTTGAACATATTGTGAATAATTGGATCTGTAGCTTTAAAATTAAAGAAGATGATGTATATGATACAGTGCCTTTAAGGCTTAAAAACGACAGCTCGTACATATCCATGAGGAAACTAAGTCGGCATCTTATTTCATCATTATTTCATTATTGTGATTGCATCACAAGTCCTATGAGGACAGGTTGAAGGCACTGAACATGTACTCCCTGGAGGAGAGGAGGGAGAGAGGGGATATGATAGAGACATACAAGTATCTTACAGGGAGGAACAGGGTGCAAGAATGCACTATTTTTAAGTGAAAAAGATGTTCCAGGACTAGAGGGCATGGGATGAAGTTGGAGGGAGGACGATTCAGAGGAAATATGAGGAAGAATTTCTTCACAGAACGGGTGGTGGACAAGTGGAACACCCTGCCAGAGGAAGTGGTGGGGGCTGAAACAATCACAGGATTTAAGAATGCATGGGATAGACATAAAGGAATTCTGGAGGTCAGGGGTAAGGGGCAACAGACTTCCTGGAAAACATAAACTGAACTTACAAACTTAAATGGGCAGACTGGGTGGGCCATAGGCCCTTATCTGCTGACACTGTCTATGTATCTATGTATCTATGTATCTTACATAGAATGAAAGGTCTGCATTATCAGGGTAAATAACTTTAAAAGTTTTTTCTCGGAATGTTTCTTTTGTTTGTGATAAATGAGCTCGATAAGACAGAAGTGTCAGTGGTATAGCTGGACACAATGAGAAATTTAAAAATCTGTCAGAATACTAGAAATATTCAATCTTTAGAAGTGTTTTACTTCAGGAGATGTAGGTATAACAATATGGTTATATTAAATATTTGGCTCATCTCATTTGGTGTCTGGTTTTGGGTTCCTCTATCACTGTTATATACATTTTATGACAGTAAAAATGAATAAGGAGACAATTCAAGTTCACATATAAAATGAGAATTAAACTTGAAACTATTTTATATGATTCCATTAATTATGATTTTTTTTGTATTATAGCTATGAAATTGTGATAAAAATAAAATATTGAGGGAGTCAAAATAGTAGAAGCATTTAATTCTCAGATGTGTTGCTCATCAGAAGAAACAGGTATAACAGAGTGGTTATATTAAGTATTCGGCTCACTCCGTTTGGTGTTTGGTGTTGCATTCCCCTATTTTTCATATGAATATTTTATGATGGTATGTGAGTAATCTGAGATTAATATATTATATTTTACAGAATTGTCTACTTTGAGAAATTATTATGTTGGATAAAGAAATCTTAGATATTTATTAATTATTCCAAGTAAGTAGCACCAGTGATTGTTTGATATGTAATATACTATGTGGAAACTGTGTTTGGTTATGGACAGTGTTTTCAATTTATGTATATTTATGTATTTATCTAGAAAAGGCATCTCTTGAAAAAGCCTATATATTAGGTGAAACGTTGAGGTTTGCCATATTTAAAAAATAAAAAGAATATCTGGAAACGAAAAAAAGACTGTCTATCGACATATTTATTCAGTGCCCCTCCAACTTCTACTTCAGAATCAACTCTATTAAAATCACTCATCGGGAGTGGTAGCATTAAATTAAATGAAGATTGTTCATTTCCTGTGGATTCCCTACTTTCCTTTTTTCCCCTTCTTATACAACTTTTGTACCAGTCAGATATAAGGTTGTGGAGTTATAAAGCAACATTCCATAGCACATTTACGCTTTTTTGAGCATTCTTTGCTCATGCCTACAGGTCGCATGGGTTGTACAACCAGTCTGAAACCTTCAGGGAATATGCAGCCAGGTTTCCCGATGTGTCTTTTGAAGATTTCGTGAACAAATATTAAATGGTTCAAAAGTTATTCAAAAAACAAGTTTCCCATTATAGTCAATGGGAAAAGTTAACAAAAAGTTCGACAGTGTCACAAATGCAGTTACTAGTGTCGCAAAGGACCCCTGTAGTGTCGTGAGTTAGACATTTTTTTTCAGTTAGTGGTCACAGAAATGCTTGGCATTTAAATGTGGGACCCTCTAGGGACACAATTATTTTTGTGTTCTCCTAGTCAAGCCCTGAGGATGCTGGCCATGTCTTTTTTGGGGGGTTAAACACCCCAGAAATATGTTTTTCAAATTTTTGTAATCTGTAGTGTTGCAAAGTAGTGTCGAACTTGTGATACTTTCATGATTCTTTTTGTGAAAGTGTTGTGAATTGCGACACTACTTTGCGACACTATGGCCAAAATAACAGGAATTCTTTGCCACCCTGCTGCAAAAGAATGGTTTGGTCCTTTAGGCTGAAATTTGGAGGTTAGAAAGCCAACATCCCTCAGATGTGCCTTTTGGTGGTTTGGTGACAAAATATTGCAGGATGCAAAGTTACGTTACTCTGAAATTTCCAATTTTTCCCATAGACTAACACTGCGGCATCCGCCGCGCCTTTCAGGGCTCGTATCTCGGAAACACTTCAAGATATAGACTTTTTATCGGAAAAATGGTTAGCCCCCCTGCTAGGGGACTAAGTACAAAACTAGCCAGGAAAGTCATAAATCATATGAAATTTTAATTTTTTTTCTGCTTTGTATGGTTCCTGAGATATAAGCAATTTAGTATTCCACGTGCTCATTTTCTGCTCCGAGGCCCATTATTATGCATACTTTCTTTGTACTCATGGACCCAGATATTCAAACTGCACCAGACTGTGGTGCAAGCCTGTGCGCTGCTCAAATTTGTTGCGCAGGGTTGTGGCCAGGGCGATATTCAACGGACTTGTGCTATGGCGCAACTGCTTTGAATATCGCACCCTGGCCACCCCCACTATGCATGGCGCAGTGGAACTGCACCAGCACAATTGGTCAGAGTGGAGCATTGAGATGCAGTGGCATAAATGCCATTGTGCCATGCACAGCACCTGCGATATTCAAAGGGTGTCATGCAAATGGATACATACTTTATGCAAGGCACACAGGGGCCATTTGCATCTGATTATGGCCACATTTGCATACCATTAGCATGCAGATGTGCTGCTCCCCGATGACTTGCGCCTGGCGCCCTGCCAGGCAGCAGCCATCGGGGACCGACGCCCCCTGCAACCTAATCTCGGGACGTCCCTTAAGGGACAAAGAGCATCTCCTATCCCTGGTGGTCCAGTGGACCATGATTAGCCTGATCGCAGGCATCACTGTATCCCTCCTGAAGTCCAATATCCCTGGTGGTCCAGTGGACCGCACGGAGCCTGATCATGGGCAGAATTCCACCCCCCAAGTCCGAAATCCCTGGTGATCTAGTGGACCCCCCCACCCCACCTGCCCACTGAGCCTCACCACCCCACTCCCCCATCAGCCGGCGGGTGCAGCACCCCATCTGCCTGCCGCCCACGCCCACCAACTGACAGCTCGGTAGGGCTGCATGACCATTGGTTCAGAGCATGAGCCAATAGGGCGTGCAGCCCATACTGTATTAGGAGTCCAGATATGTGAATGAGTTCATTCACATATCTGGACAGCCTAGAGTGAGTGGTTGCACACCCATTGGCTCATGCCTGAACCATCGGGTGTGCAGCCCTCACCGAGCTGTCAGTCAGTGGAAGGTGGGGCGGCAGGCAGGGTGCTGCCACCACCGCTGATGGGGAGCGGGTGGTGGTGCTCAGTGGGAGGGTGGGGTGGGGGTCCACCATCACCAGGGATTTTGGACTTGGGGTGTGGAATGCCACCCGCGATCGGGTCTCGCGTGGTCCACTGGACCACCAGGGATATTGGACTGGGGATACAGTGATGCCCGTGATCGGGGCATGGGGGGTGCCACCAGGTGTGGTGGAAACAGGTGAGGGCCACCCACAGGTGGCAGCTGCTGTGTTGCGCCCTGCAATGCAGCAGCTCACCTGTGGGTGGCCCTCAACTTGTTCCTTTTTTTTTAGGCGTAACTTTGTGCAGGCACAGGTAGGGGTTGCACCTGCATAACTCTGCATGGCCCGAGCTGTATATCAGGCTGTGCAGTTTATGCATGGGCACACCCCCCCCACCTGTGCCTGAATACATTACTGATGTGTCCCGGTGCATCGGGATTTGTGCAGCGCACTTTTCCCTTTTAAATATCGCACCAGGGCACATCAGTGGGTTGTGCATGGTGCAACACCATTGCGCCATGCGTAACCCTTTTGAATATCTGGGCCCCTGTGTTTCTCTATGCAGCAGTTGGACAAAAACAGGGTGTGCGCTTCTGTTACTATTAGCTTTCCCACTTGCGTTTCTGTACCCTTTTGCATTAGTGTTTCCATGTACACCACCATATGCGTTTCACTTCACGTTTTCGTTTGCACTTGCATTTGCATTACTGTTACCATTTGTGTTTCCACTACTGTTTCTGTTTGTGTTTCATTTTGCGTCTCCATGTGCATTACCATTTGCGTTTGCGTACGCACTTCCATTTGTGTTTGTGTTTGTCTTTCCTTTGGCATCATTGTTGCTGTAACCATTACCATTTTGCATTCCCAATTGTGTTACCATGACCATGCACATTACGGTTTGTGTTTCCATACCTGCTTGCTTTTGCATTTCTGTTTCTATTGCCATTTGCACTTGCATTTCTATTACCATTTGCGTTATCGTTTATCTTTGTGTCACCGTGCGCATTACTGTTTGCATACACACCTCCATTTGCATTTCCATTTGTGTTTGTGTTTCCTTTGGCATCATCGTTGGTGTTACCATCAGTGTTTGTGTTTCCTATTGTGTTACCATGACCGTGACTGTGCATGTTATGATTTGCATTTGCATACATGCTTACATTTGTGTTTCTGTTTTCAGTAATGTTTGCGCTTGTGTTTCTATTACCGTTTTCATTACCATTAACATTTGTGTCATGATGTACATTGCCGTTGGCATTTGTGTTACCATTACTTCACTATTTATAGTGCACATTCTCAAAAAGAAGGGAAATTCATGGCAAAAATCTCTGTTTAATGCATTAGTTAGGTTGTTCCACAGCACAAAAGCGTAGGAGATGTTAAGGTTGTTACTTCCTTCGTATCACCCCTCTAATTGGCATCAGGGGTGTGCATTGTTGTCAGTCCTAACTCCTCACCCCATTATCCTATACTGCACCACCTCAGCTTGTTTATACATGGATGGGGTAAGAGTTAGGACTGATGACCCCAACGCACACCCTGAAGCCTGTTGGTGGGGTGCAAGTGAGTGGCAACCCTAACATTGAATTTTCTCGCTTTGTCACAGTGGAACAACCCTAACTGATGCATTAAACTGAGTTTTTGCCATGGAGATATATAATATATATATATATATATATATATATATATATATATATATATATATATATATATATATATATATATATATATATATATATATATATATATAAATATATATACACACACACACATATACACAGTGAAGGATCCACATATGGATACCATTATGTAGTAATGGGACTGCTAGGCCATCCAGGATCAAGCCCAACTCTGCAGAATTCTGAAGCAGAGTTATTGCAGGGTGCAATTTCAATGTGAGTTAATCCCTTTTGTCATGCAGGGAAACTGTGACACTGAGCTTGATCCTACTAGGCTTCACTGTATATTATAGTGGCACGGTAGTGCCACTATAGTTAGGGTTGCCAGGCTACTTCTATGTTAAACCCCCAAGTTTGCACTTTAATAACTTTGCAACTGTATGACCAATGTGTCCAAACATTTTCATGTGCCATCTGGTACTATAGATCTCTGGATATGGCAAGTTTCATTCCAGTCAGATGTGAGGTTGTGGGGATGTGTAGTGTAAAAAAATGTGAACATTACCATTTAGGTGCAAATACTTTGTTCATCTGTAAGTCTGAAATAGTTTGGGTGTCTGGCCTGAAATTGCTAGGGTATATAGGGGCTTGTTCACTGATGTTCCTTTTAAAGGTTTGGCAAAAAAATATTAATTTGTTCAAAAGTTATAAAACTGTAACTTTTCCCATTATAGCCTGTGGGAAAAATTAGAGGTGACATGCGAAAGCACATCTTGCTTTCACAAAAGTACTTTTTACTGCCACAAATGGGTTCACTAGTGTCGTCCTGCCACAATCTTGTTTTCAGTTAGCGACATGGGAAAAATGATATAATTCAAAACTGGCTGCCCCTTTGTAAACACCAACAGTTATATTTACCTGATTAACATGATTCTGGGGTTAGATTTTAAAAATATTGCTCAGAAATATGTTTATTTAATTTGGCCATTGAGAGTGTTGCACATTTGAGACAGTTTTTTTGAAAGCTTTCTCAAAATGTGCAAATGTTTTGAAAATTTGTGACACTACTTTCAAAAAATTCCTGTTTGTTTGCTGCTTCACTGCAATTAAATGGTTAGGACGTATGGGCTGAAATTTGAAGGGTAGAAAGGGCTTGACCAACAGTGTGCCTGCATTGGTCCACCAGAGCCAAGCATCCAAATGCAGTGCCGCCATTGGCTGCCACAGTACTGCACCTCCACAACCCACTTCTCTCCTAAGCTGCTGCATAATGTTTCTTGTGCATGCGTGCAAGCAAATATAAAAAAGGGAAAGTATTATAAAAAATATGTGATATATAAATTGTAATGTGTCTAAATCTTACATTTATTTCAAGTTTTTCAAATGGTGTCATGATCTGTTTAAGGTCTTGACACAGAATATTAGGTGGTGGTTTCACTTTACTTAAGACATTCAAAACAGTCAACTTAAAGGTGGTACATTTTGAATCACATCACAGTCTCTACTATATCCCATCTCACTTGTACAAAATCGGAATTAGAGCCATGTTGAACTGTAACATGTGTGAGACAGCAAACTGTGAGACACTGCACATGTTCTAGACAGTACTAATATACAACCATTATGGAATAGT